>JNEY01001100.1:0-20088 GCA_020875895.1 Aphelenchus avenae
ATTTGCGCCACCCCAGCGAGGAGTGAGTGAGAGACGATCACCCGAGGAGTACTACTCGGCTACTACCGCCGGAGGGGGGGGGGATTAGGACCTTACCTATCGCGTGTGTAAATTTATCGGTGGTCAGACATTTACCGTATTTGCCCTAATTGTGCGGCCGCCCCTATCAGACCGGCCCCCCATAGATGGCCAAAAAAAGTACCGAATTTATACCATCAAATGCTTTATTTTGACGTATTATGCGTAGTTATGAATGCCTCAAATTAAGTCAAAAATGAAAAAAAATTTCCCAAAATCACAGGTACCTTACCTGAGACGCTTACATTTTGACCCAATTCTCGGCCCTCTCGAAAAATAGACCGGTCGGGCGCACAATTAGGGTAAATACGGTAGTTTTTATTGCCCTAGCCCCTACTATCTCCTTTACATTTCTACCCTTCCCCCAAACGTGCTGACGCCCCTCTCTTAGTCCTCTCGTACCGATGAGCTTAGAAGCTTGCCCCTTTGCGTTATTAGCACTTGCACTTTTGCCTCACGCTTACCGGACATTCATGTCATTTTTGAGTCGCTCAAATGATATCTAGAAGGCCGTATGCCTTACTTTATTTCATAGGGCCGTGACCTGATTCTTTGCCTTTTACCCTCTTCTGAATCGTGGTTTTTTCGATCGGACTTCCTGTCGTGAGTCTTACCCTCCCGACGAACAAAGGACTTCTTCCAGGACATTTCGCCGCTGAACATCTCTGAATCACGCAATTAGCGACGACGCATCCCAGGCCTCGAAAGAGTCGAAGGCATCCGGCTTCCGTGTTCACGCAACAAAGCCCGAAGAAGAAGAACTCGGCTGAGGAAGGGCAGAATGACTGAAGTCTCGTCGTTGCGACGTTCGGTGAAACTCTGGCGCCAACGAGTCCTCATGAAGCGGCCGTCGAAGAAGTCGATCATCGACGAGAATGCGGTGTGGACGGTAAGTGGGATAGCTACCGAAGTATGCCATGGAATCGTCATCCCGCATTAACTCTAAAATTCTCTTACTTGCTGAACTTTCCCAAATGTATCAAGTGTCCGCACCTTCAAAATCATCCCCACCCGCGAACATAAAAAAAACTAGAATAATGTTTTTCTATTTTCTTAGAGAGCAGACAGTTCTCGCAACCGGTGGATGGGTAATGCCGAGTGTTTAATGCGGCGCTTTCCTTAGGTGAAGGCAGGACATCCAACGTTTGTTTACTCTTCCTGGTTACGGACTTGAAACCCTGAATACGGCGAGTTCATAGGTACGAGTCCCGCCCTCCAGCGACCTACGCTTTCGCATCCTTAGCTCTTTATATTACTAACATTGCTAGCCTTTGATAGATAAGAGAACGAATTGTATTCTCCTGTTGCTGAGGCCGGAATGACTTTTACCAAAAGGTAACTTGCGGCCAAACGTAAAGTGCTTTTTCCTTGACTTCACACGTCCGTGGCCATGCGCGGTGTCGGCGTCATGCGAATCAGTTGTTCTTCATATCATTTTTTTGGGTCGGCACAGACTTCGAAATGGGGCCAGCTTGGTCGGGCCGGGGTCTTAAAGCAATGTTTCTTTTTTAATTAGAGGAAATACTGCCTTGGTCCTCCTTTGGTACTTTTTCTAGATGCCGGAATTCTACCCTTTTAAGCTACTAATCATTCTGCAGAGAAAATATTCGCAATTAGTAAGGATGGAATGGGGATTATGAGGCAAAATTTGATTATAAAAACGGCCAAAAATGGCCTGGATTTGGCCTAGACTAGAGACGGGCCCGGCCCGGAGCAGGCCACAGTCATGGCCAGGCGCGAATCGGGCCGGGCCCATTTCAAACTCTGGTCGGTCACTTATCGTTTCTGTGCCTCTTCTCGTATCACATGCGTCTGTAATCGGGTTTCTAGTGCCCGCATCATGCATTCTTCACTGCGCTAGCCTTCTTCATGTCGGCTAATAAGCGCTTCTTCGCAGACATTGTTTCGCCACCAGGAGGGCCCACGGCGTTGGCCGCCAGGAAGAAGCCTCATTCCCCGACGGCAATAAGCGCTCACCGGAAGACGGACCCGGGGCTGGCGGAAGGAGGCCAAATGCGCGGCGCGTGCTCAGTGGCATTCATCCGGCTAAGCCTTGGAGTCAATGACTTTTCCCGGGCGCAGATTTATCTTCCCCACCACATCGCGCACACCACGAATCCGCTGCGAGGCGCAGTGGGCCGCCTCAAAAGGTGCTCCGCGAGGTCTTCGAGTAGCTTCCGATTGCCCGTTTTTTACGCTGCTGAGCTTTGACTGAACACGAACGTTCTCGTCTCAAACGAGTTTTCCAGTAGTCCTCGATCACGCACCGCTTGCAGACACTTCTTGACCGCCTCCACCTAAAGACTTTTCTCCTTCAGAACGAGAACCCTCCCTGCTGACCGACCATTCAGTCCCAACATTCTTCTGCCCAATAAGCAACATTCAGGCAAGCAGAAGTTCTGACCCAGTTAATTCAGGCTTCGGCCAGGTGGCAGAGTGCGTTATTATTTTTCCCGCGTTTCAAGCTTTTCGCCGCAAATTTCTTGTAACAAAAAAAACGGATTTATTTCTGCCATATTTTGTTTAAACTGTGTTTCAGCTAGCCGCAAGATTTTGGCTTTGCGAATAAAGTTTTGAAAAAAAACGGCAAGGTCCACTTATGACAGGACGGCGGCCGCATGCGACTTTGCTGTTGCTCGATTGCTACTACGTTACCCAGCGCGATTATATCGTACTTGGCTCTTTGAGCCGGACGACTTTCCAGTGCTCTAATGTTGAGAATGTGCGATTATGCTGAAAAGAGGCAAAAAGCGTCGCGTACATGCGTCTTGTGCGCCGTCCGTTAAATTAATTATTAGCGAAGCTGAATGGGCGCGTGAACCCCGTCCTGCGATACTACAACTTACTCTTTGGGAGCCCATAGCAGTGGGAAATTTCGCATGAAATTGTGCTTAGCGTTACGTCGGCTATGTTATGGGCCGGTAGTAAAGTTTTAAACTGATTGAAGTGGGCCATGAAGAGGGCGCAGGTTTTCGAAGCATTTCCACCGAGGTCCCGGATTTTGACTCGGAGCAGGGCCGTATTTTTTGGGGGGTGACCCCCTATCGGCGGCCTTCGACCGCCGTTAGGTTAAGGGGGACCTTTTGGTGAAGATTTTTTTTAGAAAGTTGTTGAAAAATTAAGCTAAAATCGGTCTAAATTGGTTAATAACGGCTAAATATTTCATTTTAACGTTATTATAGTGATTTAAGGCCATTTTGACCCATTTTAAGAGTCCACTCCCCTGTTCCGGACCTCCACCTCCCTGCACCCCCTATCCTGAAATCCTGGCTACGGCCCTGACACGGAGAACTCAGCCCTGGTCCGAATTTCTGTCGAAACTTGTTGTCTTTTAGCGGTCTTAATGGGGTAAAAAATTGGTGTGATCTCCTCATAGTTCTCCTCTAAGCTTGTTGTCAGAAACCAGTGAGAGCTCGCAACGTTGACACCCCCTAGAGGGAAGTTCATTGACATCATACGTTCTCTTCCGGCATCCTGTTCCTATGCATCTGACCTCATTAATTCCGCTGGATCCGAGACCATTCGGTCTCAGTGGACTCTCCAGGCGCGGCGGTTCTCAATGCTGTATAGATCATAATGAGTAATGTTAATTCTTGGCGCACTCAGGCACAGAACTCGGATAGTTTCTTTAAAAACGTCGACAAATTGCGTCTCAACAACATCTTCTTCCCAAGTATGTCAACAAGAGTTTTGCCGCAGTGAATGACGCAATAGTGCTGTTCCACTTCTGAGGTCGCCGAATAAACAAGACGGCCCTCGTCCCGTAAGCCCACCAGGCCGCGTTAGCTCAGCTGGTAGAGCGTCAGACTTTTAATCTGAATGTCAGGGGTTCGAGCCCCCTACGCGGCTCTAGCTTTTTTGCGCCAGGAGAAGCCAATGGGCAACCCGGGAATGTTTCTATCGGAGTCCAGGTTTGATTACGACAAGCAAAGCGGTGCTGAAAGCCGATGTGGGCTTAACATCTAATCACTCGCAAAATTTTCGCCACAAAAAGTTTTCAGCACTCGACGACAGTTTACCGCGGCTTTATTATGTGGGTTACCACATTCGGGAACGCATAAGACAGCCTAGCATGCTATTCGAAAATGTTCGGCTTTGTACGGCCAAAACTGGGCAGGTCCTGGTCCTGGGGGTCATGGCCCTGGTCCTGGCCGTCGAAAAAAGAACACGCAGTCCGACTTTCGATGGTTCGTTGCGGGGCGAATTCGAATAATTTAGCGTGCTTTGGCGCGCTTTCCCTTAAAATTCTTCGAATCGCTGATGCAAGTCCACCCTCCCGGTTTTTTCCCGAATTCCTAGGAGTTGAAGGCTGAACCGGAGAGCTTTGAGAGCGCCGTTTCGAGAAATATTTAGGTGAGTCCTGTTCCCGATCAGTCTTGTGCGTTTGTGAAACAGAATCTTCATCTTCGTCATCTTCATCATTTTGAAATCTTCATGAAGATTTGGGGAATCTTCTTCATCGCTATGCTGATAACGAAACCTTCATCATCTCCATCTTCATCACCTAAGATCTTCATGAAGATTATCCAAAATCTTCTTCGTCATTGCCTTCAAAATGAAATCGTCATTCTTCTTCATCTTCATCACCGAAAGTCGTCATTTTGGGTCCGTCTCTGCATGAATATCGTTAACGAAGAGCTAAAAATTCGTCTTCATCACCTATCTGAATACTAAATCTTCATTCTTATTCATCTTCATGCAAATTTAGGCCATTTTAACTAATACATAACATTTTTACCTTGAACATTTTATAACTTTTTAAAACTTTTTCTCCGCCAGAGTGGCCCGCCTGCAAAGTACAGCCCTGTTGCACGGCCCTGGTACGCTCGTGTACTTTCCACACTCCTCGGGTAAAACGCGTTGCTTCTGGCTTTAGTCATACTCCGTCTGCAAGAATGCGTAGTGTCTGCGTCGCTGATGAATTTCATGTCGGTGCCCATTCCTCATTTTAAAACTCTAGTAAGCTTGATCGTTATTCACGCATGCACCATAGAAATGCACTCTAGGCACGCTTAGTTAATTGTTCAGCATGAAACGCACGTAGGGGACATGCTCCTTATTGTACCTGCGGCGCATTGCGGAACTTTACGGGCTACCCGGTAAAAAGGCGTCCCGAATCCTTTTCCAGCGTACATTTGAAGCCAGCCTGCATAGTGCAAGCATGCAAATTCCGGTTACGGACATGTTCTATGCGTGAAGAGTACACCCACTTGTCCGCTGCACGTTATCATCCCCTTCCCAAACTCGATTAATCCGTGCGTAGATAGTGATATGGAAAATTTCGACCTTCATACCACTTAAGCCCATCTTTGCAAGGCCTTCCCACCCTCGCATCCTCCCCAGCGTTGCAAAACTGTGCAGAAAAAGGTCAGAAATCTGTCGATCGCTCGGGACCCATTTTTTCTGGCTCGTCCAGCCGGCTACGGCTCGACTTTACTTATGACGGCTTATTAACATCTTGTCACGTCTTCCCACCCTCACATCCTCCCTCGCACTTCCTGTCGCGAAGATAAAACCCGCGATTATTAAACAACGCTGGTGTGGGTGGCAGCGTTGCAAAAGTATGCAGAAAAAGGTCACGTCTGTCGACCACTCGAGACGCGCTTTCCTGGGTACGTCTCGACCAGGGACTCATGGATATCGGCGCTAGTCCACTGCGGGACGAGAGAGATAGAGATGATCCACCATCCCGGATTAAGCGGCTAAGCTTTTGCGCAGCGGCTGCTATCGCGGCAATGCGAGACGGTCGCGCGACACGGCGCCGCGCGAGCGGTTTAATCCGGTCAGGGGCGGCTTCCGCCGCGCGTCGGCCCGCAAGGCGCTTGAAGCGGCGCGACTCCGACGGACACTCCCGCATTGATTCTGGGCCACCCGCCGCCGCCGGCTTCTAGGCTCCTAGGTCCCGGCGACAGTCCTGGATGAACCGTGAGTACAGGCGGCGCCCAGCCGAGAGGACAACACGCGCGTGAGTCGCTGGGTGCTCGGACACTCGGCTCGGTGCCGCTGTGTTTTCTTCTGTGTGCTGCTGATGCTAAAGCGCCCCGGCGTGCACTTTATTCGCATCTGCGAGGCGAACGATTATTGAGTTGCGTGTTCCGCTGGTGTGTGTCACTGATTCGTTCATTCACTCGTTGCCTGGAAAGCGGACTTGACTGTTTCGCGAGGAAGTGTCGGGAAAACTGGCGTTGAATTGCTACTGGCTGGAGATGACCGGCTGCTTCGGGCGACCGCAGGTAAGTAAAAAAGCGCCCTCATCAGTGAAAGCCGTGGGAAATTATGCCGAGAGTGCGTCAGATTCCGACCAAAAGCTATTGTCACTCTTCACGACCGACTTAGGCATACTTTCTTTTACCGGTTATCTTGCTCTTACAAACATATTCCACTTCTGAGCAGGAAGAATGTTCAATGTAGCTCTTCCGATGCTCCTCCGTGACGCAAGGGCTACCTGACCTGCCCCAGTATTTCCTGCTGATTCGAGTAGGCTCTTCATGTCGTCTGCGATATAGTTTGAGTGGGGGGGGCACACCTAGGCACAAGGTCTGACTGAAGGTGATCATTCTGCGCGCAGGCTTTCCAGTATATGCGCGTCATAACTTATGTACCTTATGTAACAGGTAAGCTGCTTAACTACATGTCATCTGCTTGGCCGAGACCCTAGCATATCCCGCAAGTCATCATAAAGTCCCTGAGGTATTACGCGAAACTTTCGGTACCGGTGATCCTGCTCGGTTCCCGTTTGTGACTGGATGGTTCCTCTTCAGGGACTCGGTAAAATCCCCACCGATCTTTGGGNTGGAGTAACAGCCCGCGGCAAGCTCAGCGTAGATACCGAAGAGATACACGAATGTGTCTTTTGGCATGCTCCCGCTCCGGTGTTGTTTTACACGTGGCCTAGGTGGAATGGCACATGCGCATTTTGGCAGCCTGGCCCCGATGCGATGCTTGCTAATGCGTGGACTTTAATCGGCGACCTGCGCGACTTAAAGCCGCAGGTCGCCGACCTGTGTTGCGGCTAGGATTGGGCCGTAAAAGAGGGCTAACAAGAGGACGGTCAGAAGCATGTACACAAATTTATCAACTTGGAGACGCAGTTTCCAATCCTCCACAGAACGGTATGGCTGCTTGTACTTGGCAGAATTTTCTGTCAAAAGCGAGCGTTCCTCGCGGCATGAAAGTTTATCGGATAGAAGGATCTCAAAAAAGCTTAATGTTCATCTTCGGCTCTGGTTCAAACTAATTCAGCATCCGGTTTCGAAACGTCGTGGAAGGTGGTGCGGTGAATTTTAAGTTCAAAACCTACATGAAACAGAAGTTGGTTTCTTGCAAGGTTCTAATTAGCCCAAATTTTTCATAATTTTCGGATTTTTAGCGGAAAACCTCTTTGTAAAAGAAAAACAGAAAATTTTCCACAGACCACCCTCTTGCTAGGGCCCTCAAGGAAACCCTAGCATGTGTATTTTCCAAGCGAAGCACCGACGCTTCGAGCTTTGGTCGTTGTCGGACGTGCGCGTTTTGCTCGGTTTTGAATTACACTTGCGCGGACCGAGCGTCACGCATGTATGTTGGACTGCTGACCGGGAGATGTTTTTGTTTGCGAGGGGACTTCGGAGCGTCAATCGTTTCTCGTGAAAAAGGGAGGAACTCTGCGCATTATTGGTCCCATCTATGTTTCGAGGCGTCGTCGACGCATGAAAAACGAGAGGTCATCTTACGTCCCACATAGATTACGCTGCGAAACGCACAGTCCCTCTTAAAAGCAAGTATTTCGCGCACATGCACATGCGCACGCTGGAACTAAGCGACCCTTGGACTAGTTAGAAAAGCTTCTGGAGGTCCACTGTTGAGCCGGCGAAAATGCGTCTCACTCTTATGGACTCTCTGCAAGAGTTAGTCATCCGAATAGCTTCGCCTACGCATGCTACGGGCCGCGAGGTACGTTATACACTTTCGCCAAGACGTAGCTTATCCTGTACCGCGCCTGAATAAGTACCACACACGGACGGCTCCATGCTAACGATGCCGTAATGCCTCGCCCCTCACCTCGCCCCTGCCGGACTCAGTACCGACTAATACGGTCCGGCGCATACGACAGCGCCATATTGTGTCGTCTCCAGGGTCGTATTTGGCCAAAATACACTGAAGTGTCCGATTCTGACCCCCCTTAGTGGTTTAAAACGGGAATTGTGGTGTTTTTAAAACTAATGTAGCCCGCCGCAGGCGCCGACAAAAAGATTTTTGTGATTCTTAGGCAAAAATTCATCGAAAATTTGATCAACTGACCGGAATTGAGAGTGAATTTCACCTAAAATAGCCCGCCGCAGGCGCCGCCACAGCGATTTTTACTCTAATTTCACAAAAATAACCGAAAATATGAACGCTAGGTACCCTTGGTACGGCCAGCTTAGGCATGACAAGACTTTTGAACACTAAAATATTTCGAAATTTTTTTTACATGCTATAGCAAAATTTGCCGCTAGCGTCCGCTATCTTATAAGCTCTCTGGTGTCTTTCTACACGAGCTCATCGTTTTCCCTGGTCCCCGCTTAATCTTTGTCAGAGCAAGCTCCCTTTCAGTGCTTGAGACTTAAGGTCAGATGCTTACTCGGTCCCATGCATGATCGATAGTAATCGTGAATTCTCCTGCGTCATGCTATCTGCACGCGGCGAAGCCGAATATGGCCACGACTCATTGGTATTCAGCGAAAATATCCGGCCGAAGCCCGACGCTAATATCTTAAGCAGGGTTCCTCATTCAGCGCGCGTGAATGAAAAAGAGTCGCGTCATGTGCCTTGTGCTCCCATAGACCGTGTTGCCGATGCTCGGAGAGCGTCAACAATAAGAGCAGGAAGAAAGGCAAGTGTGGGAAGGAATGGAGAAACAAATGTGGCAAGGGCAGCGAGCGGCGTCCGTGATTGCAGGGGGGTCTGGGGAAGAATTTTGCGAAATTTTCACAAACTCATCGCTGCAGACTTGTAGTTCACGTCGATCTTTTAAAAGAAACAGTCCCATGCATTCTCTAAAGGTGCAACCAACAGAGTAAAAATGCATAGTGGAACCATGCGATTTGTGTCGCATGTGGTGTGTTTAGCTTCACAGAATTTGCTCGGATTTTTTCTTGTTTTCCGGTGAATTTTCGGAGCCTTTCTTCCGATAACTGGACAATCCTACAGAAAAGCATAAGCGTAACTTCCGTCTAGGCCAATAAATTTCTATTCCGCATAGATGCGTATAACACCGTCGTCGCTTCCAACATACGGCCGAGCGCTCGCTCGCCAAGTCAAACGAAACACGTATTTGCTCCACTGAAGTAGTCTTTCCGAAGTTCGGACTGCGATGCCAAGGCAGCCAGACTTCAGGCCCTACCTTGGCCAAAAAAACCTCGCGGGGTACCAGTAAGCTTTCAATAGCCTGAAGCAACCGTTGCGGTCTACGTGCCAGTCTAATCGTGGCCTGATGGCCGATCTTTTGGCGCGCTATTCTTGTTCTCCTCTTAGGCGCATCAAGAGATTTCTCAATTAGCGTACTATGCGCGCATTAGTAAGCCCATTCAGTGAGGCGAAGAGCCCCTCCTTTCCTTAGAAGGACCGTGATACGGAGAGTTCACGAACTCGCTCTCTACCACAAGAGCTCCTACTGCGGGAATCCTTAGGCTCCCCTCCTGCGTCATTATCGCCGGCGCATATCCTTAAATGGACGGGATTTGCCGTGTAAGGGCTCCGCGCGGCACGTGGTTCCCGGAAACGTTGCCGCTACGGATTGCGGATTGATTAGGCAGTTCCTTGGCGCTTGCTGGCGCTTCAGCGGATTCGCGTTAAGGGCTCCTTGGTAGCTGCGATACTTTGGACTCTGCGCGTTGAGGTGTCAGGGCGCTCGTTCGCTTTTTTCTTTTTTCTTCCTTGCGAAGCAGCCATTTTCCCCAGATAAAGTCTTTCATAAATTTTGAAGCCGCTTTGACAAAAAATGCATAAATCCTCGACGATGTGTACTATAGAATCGACGCTTTACACATGCGTAGGAAGTGGATAACGACGCATTTTTGGACTATCAGGACCAGTACTCTTTACAGGGTATGCCCAGCCCCGTCGTCGAAACATGTCTCAACCAGAGCCCCAGAGTTTGGCGGAATGAGAGCTGCCAAAGCGAACTCGAACCGTAATTACCAAGCAGGTGCCTTCGTCTGGTCAGAGTTTCATTATTCTATGGCAACTTCGTTCCTGCTTAGGGCAACCCCGCGCCGCGAGTATCGTAGTGAACCGACAATTTCCTTGCTAAATGTGCAGGACGGCCCTTTAAAACAAGCGTATGTTGTTTTCCAAAGATCAAAACGATCAACACGAATTATGGACTTCACCGGCGCGAATGAGAGCTGTGGTCAAAGCCAGAACGTACTGTTTGTTGAACGTGAACGGTACTGAGGCAAATTTGACGAACGGAAGTAGGCAGCGTTCGAGACCTCCGCTTCCGGGAGATTCGTCCAAAACCCGTCTTCGTAGTTTTGTTTCACCTTGATCAAAATCTTTGAAACTCTAGGAAGAAATCATCCAAGGCTTTTCTCTTCTTCCTTCCTGATAATCCTTTGCGAGCTTCGCGTTCCAGAATCCATTTATGGAGGGCCCTAATCCAGTGATATTCTGCTCGATTCTAAGCCTGCAAGGTGCACACGCGACGGGCCGCCGTCGTCCGCCAGCTGAGAAGTTGTGGTCGTGGTGTCTTTGCCCCGCCGAGGTGTGCTGCGCATTCAATAAGCGCGGCGCCGTTCTCACACCCCGGCGGTGGCACCTTAATTGGAAACTCTCATACACGTCGTCCCTGAGTAGCCGTCGGGGCGTCGCGGAAGAGCTCGCTGCTTATTGCTCGCTACACGCTCGCTAGTGTTACTTTATCCGTATGAGCGAATATTGATCTCGATGAGTGTCACGAATATCGAAATCTAATGTAGTTCCGCCGATTCTCGATTTTGAAGTGAATCCATACCCCCCCCCCCACCCCGCCTAGCCTCAGGACCGGTTACCGAGGACAAACATTTGAGTTTGACATTTTTTCCATTAGGTCTCTATCTCCAAATTTATTATTTAAAATCTTATTATTTTAATTTATTTAAATACTTAATTAACTATTATTTGATATTTTCATATCAATCATATTTTCGTAATTTATTCTTAATTTTATAATTTACTACTGCAACCTTAACCGCCCCGGATTTAGTGCAAAAGGGGCCATCCGACTTTAATTTATGCTGGATATTTGTGATACTTCTGCCTTGTGCTTGATAGTTAACTTCACGGCGGTATGGGCCAAAAGCGCCAAAAACTATGCGTAATTGATCGCGGCTACCCTTTGCCGTCCCGCGGATTTCAATCCCAAGCGCTTGCAAAGGACTCGGAGAGGAACCGGATGAAAAATATCTTGTTATAAACGATCGTAGTTGCTTCGCTACGTACTTATGCTGAGTACCCCAATTAAACAATTTTAACGTTTGAGTTTAGATGCCGATCCCTCGCTATCGGCTGGTCGTGCTCGGCTCGGCACGTGTGGGCAAGACCTCGCTGATCCAGCAGTACCTGCACACGCAGTTCAGCGAGAAGTATAAGGAGACCATCGAGGACATGCACTCCAAGCGGTTTCGCGTCAAGGTGAGCAGGAAGGCTACTAGTGTTTTCAAGCTGTCTTTAAATGTGTTTCCTTAAAACAAACATGTTTTGGACAGCAAACTTTTGTACCTGCTGACTCATCATAATCTTCACGTCATCCATGTACCTGACTGGCAGTGGACGCGCACAACACGGAAACGGCGTTCCTGTCCTCTTTATTGTTTTGTGATTAAGTGCCGGAAGTCTGCGTCAGACGCTTACGTTTTGTAGGGCGTCGATCTGACGCTGGACGTGCTCGACACGAACTTCAATTTCCCGGACATGCGTCGAGTGGCGATTGCGTCCGCGGACGGCTTTGTCATTGTGTTCAGCGTCGACGACGTGCAGAGCTTCAAAGAGGTAAGCATTAGGGCTGGGGACCCCTCGGGTCGCGTAGCGATATTCCGACTCCGACCCATTCCAAAATTTTAAACACGATCCCGATGTGGATCCCGATTCCTCCATTTACTGCACAGTGCCTACTATAAAGAGCACCCAAAAAGTACGCGATGTTCATAGGAATTTCCCGCCGCAATATGGCGCAGCAGTAGCCACCTTTCATAAAAAATGTCGCCTTTTCGTCCAAAATTTCGTTGGTGTCGCCTGAGGCGAGCTCGAGGAATCATACGACAGGAATCGATGGAATCGGTCATTTGCACCGATGCCGATTCCTCCAAAAAAGACCGCCGATTTCCGATCCCAATTACAATACTACCCCAACCCTACTGAGTACCATCGTGAACGCGTCGTTAAATGTATCTGACAAAAAGAGTTCTTCACAACCGTAATTCGAGCTTAAATGGCTCACCTTAATCAAAGTTACCGCTATAGTGCATGCGACAGCACTTGGACGAATGCATCGTCCTACAAATTCTACGTGAACCCGCAGTGTTCCAGGCAGCGGTCCAGGTTGAACAGTCCAGGTTGTAACATACAGGTTGAGTATTGGTCCCGGAATTCGCATAAAATCACGCTGCAGGCGCCAATTGGCAAATCCGTAAAATTTTTCCAATACTCCGGTGGATTCGCATGCGGCGGGCAAATTTCCGGCATGTCTGGCCAAAATTCGGCGTTTTTTCACCGTAGGTTCTTGAATCAAAAATCTTGCATGGGAGCGCCGGTCGAGGTCCTGTCCCGGTCGTTCCGCCCATCCGTGTGGCGTAGCGCTTTGGCGCATGGGAATTAATTTACCTTGCGTCTGCTAAATAACAAGTGTATCTAACTGGTTACACGTGGGAAATTTTCGCAAAGCGGGGCTGTTGAACAATTTCTTGAAGTGGGTTCTGACCCTTTTTGAGCCATGAAGGAAGAGGGAAGAGGAACCACATTCTTACCCTCCTGCAATGCGTTATACACTGCGTTTTAGATGAGCGATTTGTGGAATGAAATCTGCGAACGACGTCAGGACTACCGCCAAGTCCCGTGCGTAATCGTCGGCAACAAGTGCGACTTGGCGTCCAAGAAGGTAGTGAATGAACTTACTTAGAACGTGGAAAGAAGAGAGTCTATTCTGTAGATCTACGAAGCCACTGCGAACGCGTGGACCTCTCGCTTGAACGCTTCCGTAGCCTACGTGGAGACCTCGGCCAAGGACGGCACCAACGTAGCGGCGGTCTTCCAGAAGCTGCTCGACCTGAGCGGCTTCCCGGAGGGCTACGACCTCGGGGACGCCGACGGCGGAGAGTCCTCGAATGAGCACAGCCGAACGTCGACACCCAGGGAGAAGCAGAGGGACCACTTCTTCTCCACCCCGCCGCCCACGGAAGCCATTCATAAGGTGTGTCAGCTGGGCTCGGATAAAAAATAAAAAAAGAAGAAAAGGTTGAATTTCGGCTTAAAACTAAAGAGCATTTTTGCATTCCTCAGCAAATTATTAATTTTTTAAAATAAGTCAAATATGTTTTATTTGATTTCCTTCCATCAAGCTACGTTTTCTCACAACAACACAATAAAATACACAAAAAAATAAATGAGAATTTTTTTTAAAAAGATTAATATTTATTCAAAAATAAATACCATAACAAAAACGAAAAAATTATTCGAGCATTGGTCGTCAACGTGCCGCAAGAGTGCTTCTTCATGTCCAAATTTAGTTATCCCGCCTTGCGAACAACGACGCGCCCCTGCACGAGCAGATCAACGCCAGCCTTACCCTGCCCTTCGAGCGACTACACGGACTGAAGCGGAATCAGTCGCTTCGAGTAAGTGCATGCTGTGATGAGAACTGCTAGCGTCGTGAAGTCTTTCCTTATTCTTTAGTAGATTAGACAAGGGTGCTTATTCTCTATTCCGTAGTGCACGCCGATGCCGACATTATGATTTGTTGGAAGCCAGGAGCTCAAAAAGGTCCGACTGACGATAGAGAGCGGATAGGGTCTGAGAGCTGAGGCTCGTCCTCGGCACGGTACTGATCGAACTGGTCACCGCTTCAAAATTAAACCCTTGGCTTTTAGATAGCCTATTCCGACTTTGAGCTTTGAGCCTAAGCTTGACCCGAACCGAGAGTCGTTTAAGCTTGTTTAAGCCGATAGTTTAAGCTAGAAGCCGCTCGAACTAGGTCCTTGCAGTCTCCGATACCTTTAAGGCATCTTTAAGACAAAGCCTACTTGCTTAAGGTAGACCTAGGTCGACTCTCAACAGTCTAAGCTAACGCCCCGTACGAATTTCTAGTCGCTACTGCCGGATTTGGCGCTAAAATGGGCTCTGGTTGGGAAACGTTAGCGGTTCAAAGTGTGTTGATTTTGGTTGGCGTGACCATTCTCTTCATTGAGTCGTCCCCTAAACTTCTGGCTTTTTCCTCGACGTTGTTCCGTACCACCTCCTAACCTTTGTGGTCGAGCGCGTGCCTCTAACCCCGGTGTGCTATTCACAACGTTTAGCAATTCCAGCTCCAACGCAACAAGATGCCGGAGGCGGCGCATCGCATTCTCGCCAGAGACGACCACGCCGAACTCGCGCACGGGCTCATTCAGCGTACGAAGCATCTCTCCCTTAAGCTGCACCGGAACATCGAGAAGCAACAGGTGCCCGCGGCAGCGGCTATGAACAACAGCGACTGCCGAATATCATGACCCTCTAAGCCTAAGCATTTTCCGAAGAATCCTTTTTAACAAGAGGGGTGCTAAATTCTATTAAAGCGGACAAATGTCGGTAGCTTGTCCTCTTTGGGTCCGGTTTGTTTTTGTGGTTTTCGCGTCGTATATGCTTCACATTAGAATCTCTACTCGCACTTACATATCGCCATTTGTGTAAACTGATATTGCCGTGTGTATAAATGGATCATGCATAAAAGGACTGGCAGGTGACTTCACGGAATGACTGGTCTACTTCTATGTTTCTTAGTCAAAACCAGCAATTTCAGCTGACACATGTTTGAGTTAGTCCTTGCGTAAGTCGTTCTCACGGAATTTTCCTGTAGGAGTTCTCGACGTATTACCAATCTCGCCACTTTGCCCAGAGAAAATCTTGATTTCGCTTGCTCCATGTCCAGCAAATGTCCATACAGCACACAGAACGTCGTACAATGCACGGCTCCGTGTAAGCGCTGCCCGCAGCGAAATCCCTTCGAATGTTAGCAAGAAAAACAGGATTCCTGGTGTTTTGACAGCATTGGCTAGAGGTTCAGTCTCGTTTGGACCTGGCAAGGCTGAGGACCCCTCGGGTTCGGGACCGAAGCCGAAGCGAAGGTAAAATTTTAAACCGAAGATCAAAGCAGAAAAAACACCGAAGATCAAAGTCTAAGCCGATGCCGAAGTTTCTCCAGCCGTAGTGCCTGCCCAAAGGACACACAGGAGGAGGATTCGCTAACTACCATCTCATTTTTTTATTATACAACAAACGACACTATCAGTGCAGCATTAATCGCTTATACATTGTGAGATATTTAACACCGACAAATATGGTTGCAGTATCTTAGGAAGCAACATTGATGGCTCAGCTATGGAAACCCACACGTACGCACAACAATTCATCATAAGTGGTCGCAGATGTCACCCGTAACCTTCTTCTACCACGTGCTGTCGAGCTTCGGGAGCTGAACGGACGAGCTCCGCGGCGCGACCTTGCTCCGAAGACAATGCCTTCGGATAAATCCGATGATCAAGTTCTTCGCGGCGTTGAGGAAGTAGAGCGTGATCTGGATCATCGTGATGATGGAGAGGCCCAGGAAGAAGCCGAACTGTCCGCCGATCTGCGACATGAAGCCGGGCACGGACGTCGTGAACACCTCCTTCACGTGCTCGTACTAAATCGCACTCATATGAAATGTCGTACAACAAACTTGACTGTTGGTACGGGTGCGACCGGTGGCTAGCCTAGCGGCTAGGTAGCACTCATGAACTAGCTAAGGAGAGCGGCCTACAGCCGGGGGGGGGGGGGTCGCATGGACTGATTGACGGCGGATCCCCGAGCCTAAAGGCTCGGCTTCCTCTTTTATACTCTCCAACACGTGCGGCACATTCCGGAGTACGAGAGAGAGAAAGGGAAATAGTACATGACAGACAGTGGTCACGCAGGGCCGTCAGATGGCAATGGAAATAGCATGGTGAGCATGTGCTTAACTACCTAGCGTGGGTATGACAGAATAATACCGCAGGCAACTAATTTTTGGCGGCTTCACATCATGAATTCTGTCCGCGGTTTCGCACTAGCAAGGCCTACTGTGAGGAATGAAGGTCTGGCAGATAGGATCATCATCGAACGAGAGAGTCAAAGAGTGGCTGGTCCGAAAAGGTCCTTGAGTTTTCGCCCTAATTTGCATTGATCTCATTGCTGGAGGGCCTGTTTGCATGTGCTTTCGGAAAGCCGTTTACCTATCAGGTTATCGTCGATATATCGCTGCAGGGTCAGCTTAACTACGTTTACTACTAGATCGTCCGCGTTTTCCGTAAACAAGACCATTGACGTTACCTGCAAGTCGTAGAAGGACGCTTCAAGATTGAACGTGTACTCTGAGAATTCGATTAGCGCCGGGCTCTGCTGCAGAGACACGCTGTACTCCCATCGCGTGCAGCCGGGTATGCACTAAACGTTTGCATCAAAGATTCGCGATTCCAAATCCCATTTCTAATTCGAAAGCGCAAATAAAATCTAAGTGATTACATAAGCGACTTTCAAAACGATGCACCGATTTTTTTGAAGATCCGAATCCGAAGCTTCTCGAGATTCACTTATTCACGGTATTCAACATATTTGGCCTAAGTTGGGCACACGAAAAAAACGTCGTTCAGAGGCGCTTAAGGGCTCGAGGCCGTTGCACGCTGCAGGCGATATTGGCCGAGACTGGAGAAAACTGTACCATGAAGGCGAAGCATCCCCTTGTCGGGCGTCTAGCGGCGAACTACTTTTTGGGAAAGCTTAGGAAAAATTGGTTTTACTTCCTTATCTGAATCCATACTACCGAAGCAGAAAAGCACCGAATTTCCGAAGCCGAATCCTATGTATGGTCCTTTCATTGGTTTGCATGCAGGATTAACCCCAAAGGTTCGAAGTTTCAATATCGCAAAAAAACCTTACGTCTTGGCTATGTATCGAGCCCGAGTGGACCAGCTGAATGGTGTTGTAGTACTCCCTGGCGATGGACAATGGCTCGCAGGCGGTAAGCGCAGGCACGCCGGGAACGTTGGACAAGTACGGAACAGTACAATTGAATGGATTGACGACGTTCTCCGTCAGCCAGTTTTTCACAAAGCACGCTGCGTCCTTGCCGATGATCTGGAATCCGAATTGGGGTGCAGAAATGTTCGTGCAGGCTCCTTGTAGGTATAATCCGAGAAGTCCACGCTGCGCCACTTTACCGTACGCGGCCGGATTACCTTTTCAGTGCAGTCCTCGGGGTGGTAGAGCAACTCGACGAGCCGCGCGTTGAAGTGCATTCGGTTCCATTCGTGTGGGTATAGGTAAAAGCGCGGAAAGTCGAGGACCTGCTCGAAGTTGTCGTTGACGTAGATGATCACTTGCGGCTAAAGAGAACGAGAATGCATGGGTCGAACAGCGGGGAAGAGAGAATCGGAAAAGAGCAAAATGGAAAGATGTTTATCGGTACTTTCGTATTTGGAGCGACACGAATGTGGCGAAACTTGGCATGTGTACAGTTATCCAAATTCCTTGGCACATGCCAATGCGGTCCGGGACCACCGTGACCACATGGGCCAGTGAAGTCCGGGACCACCGTGACCCACAGGGCCCATAGCGTTCCGGGACCACCGTGACCACACTGCCCAGAGCTGTCCGGGACCACCGTGACCACAAGGCCCAGAGTGGTCCGGGACCACTGTGACCACACGGACCAGAGCGGTCCCGAACTACAGTAACCACACGACCATGGCGGTCCGGGACCACCGTGACCACACGGCCCAGAGCGGTCCGGGACCACCGTGACCCACACCGGCCAGTCGGTCCGGGAACACAGTGACCACACGGCCCACAGCGGTCCCGAACCACAGTAACCACACGGCCATTGCGGTCCGGGACCCCGTGACCACACCGGCCGGTGCGGTCTGGGACCACCATGACCACGCGGGTCAGTGCTGTCCGGGACCACAGTGACCACACATGCCAGTGTGGTCCGGGACCACACGGACCAGGGCGGTCCGGGTCCACAGTGACCACACCGGCCAGTGCGGTCCGGAACCACAGTGACCATACTGGCCAAGGCGGTCCGGACCGCAATAACCACACGGGCCAGTACGGTGCGGGACCGCAGTAACCACCAGAGCTGGGGATTCGGACTCGGGCATTCGGTCGTTTTGCTTCGGATTCGGATTCGGCTATTTTTTGGAAAGTCCCCAGTCCTGGTAACCACACATTCGAATGCGGTCCGGCCCACAGTGACCGACACGGGCCAGTGCTGCCCGTGAGCGCATGAAGCACACATGCGTATGC
This sequence comes from Aphelenchus avenae, assembly GCA_020875895.1. Lineage (NCBI taxonomy): Eukaryota > Metazoa > Nematoda > Chromadorea > Rhabditida > Aphelenchidae > Aphelenchus > Aphelenchus avenae. The sequence goes on from JNEY01001100.1 coordinate 18,592, forward strand.
GCCGTACTCCGTTCTATACCGTGCGTACGGACCGTTTGCCTACCCTAGATATGGGTATTCAGTACTTGTTTAACTCGCTTATAGGATTCCTAGTTTTTTTGATATTTTGAGACGTCTCCATTTACTTGCGCTGGAACCTCTTTCATCCCTTAGCTCTGGGAGCGCAAGCGAAAATACTCAACTGATTTTACGCCAATTTGCGTCTTGCGTGCATATCATGCTCACTTGAGTTATTATGTACACCCATGCTGCCTACGAAGTGCGAGAACGTGTTTTGTTTGTTGCGTACCTGAACGAAGTTGTACTGCGGCGAGGTGACGCTTGGTAGCTGCTTTATGCCGAGCACCAGGCGGCCGATATCGTCGGCTTCCGTCTAAAGTATTCAAGGGTAGGCCAACTAACGAGCATAGCGCTGCCAGGAAAGGCGGAAGGAAACACGACACCGAGCAGGACGCTTTGCACCAAACAGCCGCAGCTACACGAACGACATTGCACTCTAAGCAGGGGCGACAGCGACATGTCCACGTTCACACGGTGCCGGGCTCTTCCGCATGTGTGGGTGCACAGAAGGCTTCACGTGTACGGGGCATGTGAAGGCATTCAAGTCGTGCCCATCAGCCAAAGGTCAGCATGAGCCATAAAGACAAAGCTTCAGGCCTGTGTATATGCACTAGTGTTCGGTAAGACCACCCCCGTGCCGTTCCCCGTTCCCATGCCACCCCCCTCCCGTGCCGTTCCCCGTTACCGTGCCAAAAGCACGGCTCGTTTCACGTGCCCGTTGACAAAACAAAAAATACGTCAAAAAAGCCGTATCAACGTTTCATTAGAGCGTCCATTTAGGTCATTAGTTTTTAACGTATCCCAGATCTGGCATATTGTAGGATCGAATAGTGACAAATTTTAAGAAAAAATGTTTAAAATTTATTGAAAATATGCCCAATTTTCAAAATTCTGTCTTAACCAAAGGGTCCTCCCCTTACGAAAAAAACGGGCACGGGAACGGCGGCCGTTCCTTGACCCCACCCGTGCCGTTCCCCGTTCCCGTGCTCGACCCCCCCCCCCCCCCCGTGCCGTTCTCCGTTCCCGTGAAAAATGGAGGAACGGGAACGGGGACGGCCATGAAACGGGCACGGATTCCGAACACTAATATGCACTCACGAGTGTCTGCACGCGCTTCGCGCGTGCGAGACACTCTACAAAAGGTCATTGCAGTCATTGCTGAAAACCGGGTCAAATGTGACTGCACTTACAGCTCAGGCCGGAAGGGCGCACAACCAGGCCGAAATACGCTTGGATCATTTTGGCACATCGTACCGGAACGATGTTCCATTGCTCTCGGATCGTTGCAATTCTGTCATTTCCGTACTCAGCATGCTCCAAAACCCCCGAAGGCACAAAATCAGGCCGAAATACGCTTGGAACATTTTTGGCACATCGTACCGGAACGATGTTCCAGTGTTCTCGGATCGTTCCAATTCTGTCATTTCCGTACTCAGC
>JNEY01001101.1:0-14907 GCA_020875895.1 Aphelenchus avenae
GAGTCCGAAGCTTTGAGTCAGGGCTTGAGAGGAACGACGACGGGCCATAGTGCATCATTTTGCAGATGGTTCGTCTAATCCGCTTGCCGAATTTACTTTCTCTTGTCGACGCCTTCATTGCAACCATTCCATGTCATTCATATGCGGTGTTCACATTTGTGATTTGCCTGCAACCGCTCTATCACACAGCAGTCACCGTCAACAGATTCTCCTTCTTCTACTTCGATCAATTCCACCGATACCTCTGGTCACGGCGACCTTTGACGTTGATCTGCCTGACACTGTTTGCCGTCGGGGCTATGGTAGCGACCGTTCCGTTCCTGTCAGAATGTACGTATGCGATACAGAACGGCCAACTGCGAGGATCGCCGGCGACCGACCCCGCCATACTGCTGGTAGAAAAACTGTAACTTTTGCATCTTTTATCATCCCATTCCAGGCAATGGCGATAACAATGGCTTCAATCTATGGTGCCTGCTCGGCGTCTAGCTTTATCTTGACCGTAGCTACTGCATGGAAAATAATACGGCTGCGAAAGACGACCAAGTTCGACGGTGCTAAGATGGTCGAGGCCCGCTTTTTTGGTACTTTTATAGTAGGTTTCCGCAAATAAGTTTTCCTTTCAGTGCACTCGGCCGTTATGCTGATTCTTGAAGGAGCCTACACCATGCAATTCGTCTCGCGACTCCCATTGTTTAGCGGCAGCCTCGTGCAGAAGCTGTTTAGCAACCTCTTCTTTCTAATGTTTGTGGATCTGTACAGCGTCGCAGGTCCATTGCTACTGTTTGCGCTTAGGTAAGAACTATTTTTGAAATGCCTCTTGACTGAGCAAGTGCAAGTCTTACGCGTGTTTCTTAAGCAAGAAGGTTCGTACCGACTACCTTTCGTACTATGGGGTTCGACGTAATGAGGCAATTGTCTACGTGTGCGCCACTGTACGGGTGTCATCGGAAGAAGGCGGCCGCGTGCGGCAACGATTAAACACAACGTGAAGCATTTAGCTTTGCCGTATGAATGCTACTTTGATTTCCTCTGTTGTACCTCATGGTCTAAATCCCCTTCTTGTTTAGACTGCAATACGTATGTTCGGCCGTGTTGCATCTTTTGGTAGGCAGCGAACGGGTATGCACCATTGCTATGCAGGTGCAATAATAATAGTTTAGGCAGTCATGCGAAATAAATGCTAAAAGAGACCGTTTGAAAGTCCTTCAGTCAGCGCAACAAAAAGGTAGATGTCCAGTCTAAGCCAAAGTACGATTGCACTACAGTTGCTATGTTAACCACTAGCGACCATAGTGACTGTACGTCAGTATACCTCCACTTGTGATTAATAACAGACTGCACTTGATGCTTCAGTGGTTCGGAGTAATATTTATAGGAGAAAGTACTAAACAATAGGAGTATTGGTGGTGAGGATAAGAAACAGAAGCGGATGAATAATTCTGGAGCAGGTCCTTCCATGAGCGCATCTTTACCCTTGGTAAAGTAAAAAGAGAACAGGGTAAAGTTGTTCATAAAAAGTAGTTTAACGCTACTACAGTAACGAATTCCCGATTAACTACAAGGCATAAGTAGTTGAACGGGACTTCAGAAGTAGTTAATCGGGAGTTTACGAGCACTTCCACGAGACTTCGTAAGTAAATGAACTGGACTACAGAAATACTTCCACGAAACAGCAGAAGTAGTTCAACGGGACTTCAGAAATACTTCCATGACATAGCAGAAGTAGTTTAACGGGACTTCAGAAATACTTCCATGAAATAGCAGAAGTAGTTCAACGGGACTTCAGAAATACTTCCATGACATAGCAGAAGTAGTTTAACGGGACTTCAGAAATACTTCCACGAAACAGCAGAAGTAGTTCAACGGGACTTCAGAAATACTTCCATGACATAGCAGAAGTAGTTTAACGGGACTTCAGAAATACTTCCATGAAATAGCAGAAGTAGTTCAACGGGACTTCAGAAATACTTCCATGACATAGCAGAAGTAGTTTAACGGGACTTCAGAAGTTCAGAAGTAGTTCAACGGGACCTCAGAAGTAGTTGAACGGGACTTCAGACGTAGTTAATCGGGAGTTCACGAGCACTTCCACGAGACTTCATAAGTAGTTTAGCGGGACTTCATAAGTAGTTCAACGGGACTTTAGAAGTAGTTAATCGGGACTTCAGAAGTAGTTAATCGGGACTTCAGAAGTAGTTAATCAGGACTTCAGAAGTAGTTCAACGGGATTTCCGAAGTAGTTTAACGGGACTTCAGAAGTAGTTCAATGGGACTTCAGAAGTAATTAATCGTGAATTCACGAGCACTTCCAGGAGACTTCGTAAGTAGTTAAACATGACTTCAGAAGTAATTTAACGAGACTTCAGAAGTAGTTAATCGGGACTTCAGAAGTAGTTCAAAGAGACTTCAGAAGTAGTTAATCGGGACTTCAGAAGTAGTTAATCGGGACTTCATAAGTAGTTAAACGGGACTTCAGAAGTAGTTAATCGGGACTTCATAAGTAGTTCAACGGGACTCCATAAGTAGTTAATCGGGACTTCAGAAGTAGTTAATCGGGACTTCAGAAGTAGTTAATCGGGACTTCAGAAGTAGTTAATCTGGACTTCAGAAGTAGTTAATCAGGACTTCAGAAGTAGTTAATCAGGGCTTCAGAAGTAGTCTAACGGGAACGCTAAGTAAATTAAGGGGTTGATTAATATCCGTAGAGGAATAAACAATTTAACCGAGGCAAGTTTGGATGTTAGTGTGTGTCGCAACATGCACGAAGCCTTTAGCTGTTGTATGTTTATGCAGTATTCGGTTTGAAGCCGTTTGTTAAGCTGAGCCATGTCAGTGTTGGTTTAATCAGATAAGGGAATCGCTGAGTCACTGGTCTGGCGAATTGTCTCGTGCGACTATAGCGTCGAAGCCTCGCTGTTTGTGCATTTACTTTGTGGCCGTTTAATCATTTGAAAGTGTCTTGAAATGACGTGAAACTATCACTTTGCGACTGTGGATTCTTTAGAAAGCCAGATGAAATGGCTCGAAAGTACGAAGACTTCTTCATGTACGATGCGGCGCAACAGAACGCGCACTGCATGGCTTGCCTCAAGAACATCAAGCGAAAGGACTACAATTCCACCGGAATGAAGCGCCATCTCGAGCGTGTTCATCCTCAGCTGGCCGCGTTGGTCGAGACTGACAATGCGAACTACGAGGTAGGAGCACGAGGAGACTACTTGAGCAAATGGTTGAATGTGCTTTGCAGGTTGAGCGCATTACGGGCAAAAATATCGTCGGCAATGTCATTCTCTACTGCGTCAAGTGGGCTGGTTGGGGCGCCGAGTACTCAACGTATGTAAAAGTGATTGCTAAGTTTGTAAAAGCGAAGTTTAGGTGGGAGCCGCTTACACGTCTCTGGGGAGCGGCAGAGGCCGTCGTCGAGTACGAAGCGGGAATCGCTGGTGCTTAGAAACGGGAGTCCTTTCAAGATTCTCGACGTGTCTTAGAAAAGCCTGTGTATTATTGCAACAAGCTTTAAGCCTGATGTGCATGTATTTCAATGCGGAACCATTAAAAGGATTTGGCTAAAGTTGACACGCGAGTCCGAGGTTGTCTGTTCGTTATCGTACGTGATAATTGGACCATTGCTAAATGTTATTGCACTCGATGGTTTGGTAAAGTCGCACTCCATCAACATCTTAAAATGTGCTTGCAGATGGACTCACAAAGCATGGGCGGATTTGGGTCCACCTTGCGAATGCTTCTTGACGCCAGCACTTTGCAACTACTTGCCAGTGGATCTAGCTCGAGTTCAGCCGAAGAAGCTCGGGCGACCACAAACGGTACTGGATGCTAAAAAGTAGCGGTAATTTTTATGCCTGTCCTTTAGAACAAAGCTACAAAAGCTGTGAAGTCACATCGAAAACGTTGAAGAAGTCAAGCTTCGTTGTCAAGGACCACAGCGGCCGCGTAAGAGTCTACAACTACGTCAAGGGGAATCATGCGACAGGTCGTCATTACTACAAGTGCATGAAATGCGTAAACTTGAGCAAGTCATCGCTTGAGAAGTATTCTGTCTCAGTCAGCACCCTCTACGGGGACGTCGTTCGGGTCAACGGTGCACATCATCCTGAACGCAGGTCGATCAGTGAACCCGAACAGATTGCTGCAGAAATTGACAAGCGACAGCGCCTGGCCGTGAAGAACGGGTGGAAGTCACCTCAGCAGGCATACGACGATGTGAGTAAACTATGCTGTACATCTGAAGTTCTACTGCGTTGTCCGGGAGGGGAAAGGGAGGACTTGGTCGTGATAGGGGGCCGGGGGGGGGGGTTAGGAGGGTGGGGGATCCTATGTGTTTGTATTAGTACCTGTTTTAAAGGCCTTCATTTTAGGGATACCTAGATGCAGTTGCTGCTGGCAAAGAAGTCGAAGAGCATTTCCCGCCCTGGGAGCAAGTGAAGACTGCCTACTACAGATATGCTTCGGAAAGAAGCAACTGAGAGTCCTCTTATGGCTGAATGTCGAAGATGCTACCTATGTCTATTTCAGTTTTAGATTGTCCTATACGTGCCAGTGTATTTAAAATAAGTTCGAAGGGGCGTGGAAAACCTATTGCACTGCTGTAATGTACCGGCGTATCGGAATAAAGGATACGAGACAAGCGTCTTTTTCGTCTCTAAGTGCTGAATTTACTGAACTGGTTTCTTTTGTACAGTCTAAGATGTTGTGGTCGTACGTGGGATGGTTCAGGCGCGCATGTCAACGAACAGCGGTGCCCCGCCTGCCGGTTCAAGAGGGCGGGTGCAGAAAACGTCTAGAGGTGGCACGCGACGGAAAAATTGTAATTATGAACGCTTAACGTTTTGCAAATGTAATTTAGACGATGGAATGCCTGTTCTACAACCTGTCGGCAGTATTCCTGTTCTTGCACAAGGTAAGGGCGGGATATATAAGCAGAAATCATTTTGTGTTAGGCTCTTCCAACTGCCCACCTGACATCGCAAATCAGCCTATCACATCTCCTGGAATAAATCTTCCAAACCCTGGTAAGGAGGAAAAAGGTGCTTTTCGATGTCTCGTAGTGCTTTCAGGACAAGCAAGTGTTAGAACTGGTGCAGGAATATGGTGTGCAAGCGTACCGCGTGCCGCGAGAACGTCCCATATAAGGAAGCACTACCTTGGCACAATGGAAGTGAGATGCTCCTCGTGCCAAGCAATTCATTTCAAGCAAGAGCGTATGCGAGGAAAAACTACCTTCGACGATTGTTGCCGTCATGGTCGCATTTCGATAGACCAATCCGACGGAAACTTCCCGGATCTGCTCAAGCGCCTATTTCTACGGCAGGACACACGATGGCGCCATTTCCAGGAGAAAATTCGTTCTATCAACAGCTCACTGTCATTCGCATCGGTGAACTGTCAGCGGGTGACCGAAGTAAGGCAGCGAAGCGAGACTGTGCCCTACGTGTTCCGAATACAAGGGAAGGTCTACTGCCTGTTCAACACCGGGGCCCATCCGCGCGATCAGCTCGACGGCTACGGAGGCCGCAAGTACGGACAGCTGTACGTAGTCGGGCCGGACGAAGCGGATCTGCACCGTCGTGAAGTGGCTGCAAATGAGGGGGTCGATTTCGGCCTCTGTGCTGAACTTGATCTGATGATGCGGCAAGTAAGCCCACATGCGGCCGCGTTTCAACTGCTCAGCGATGTTGAAGCGGCACAGCGTCAACGAGTAGCACAGCTTGGACTGCCCGAAGAGAATATGCCGGATATTCAACTGGTCTTCAAGTTAGTTTTCTGAGCTTTACGCTATGTAGCGAGCATTAGCTCGCGTATATGCCCCGTAATCACATCGTTTAGCACAAAAGGCTTGGATATGGGCGTCTACAATCCGCCTGCGTCGAACGAAGTTGCCGCGGTCATTGTGCAGAACCCAGACGGTTTCATTCCACCGCCTGAACTTGTCGTGAAAACCCGTGGAGGCGAAATTAAACGCGTCTCATCCTTGGATCAGCACCTTGATGCGCTCACCTATCCGCTGTTCAACCCTCTTGGAAAACCTGGGTGGACAACCGAAATGCCTTACTCCAGTCGTGTCTCGGGTGATAAAAGGCTTTACGTCACCCGACGAGAGCATCTCAGCTACATGCTCCAAGACCGCCAGTTCGTATTCAACCCTATTCACTTCGGAGGTCGTCTAACACAGGAGTATATCGTCACGAGTTATGCCCGCATGGAAAGCGATAGGCTAATGTGGCTGTCGGCGAACCAGAGTCAGCTGCGTGCTGGGCAGTACGCAGTCCAGGTGGAGTTAAGCTATTCCACGTCTTTTTACGTGCATTGTGTTCAGAACCAGGCGCGGCAGATTGCTCAAGAACTTAACGTCGAGTACGAGGCGGTCAAAGTTCTCCCCTCTACACATCCAGGAAGCCCGAGGTACATGGCGAAGCAGTACCAAAACGCAATGGCCATTGTTCGTCGCTATGGTCGTCTAGACATTTTCTTGAGTAAGTTCGAACTAATAGTATCTTCTAAAGTCATTCTTTCTAGCAATCACCTGCAACCCAGCTTGGGACGAATTAGTCGAAAACTGTGACATGCATATCACGGAAAGCACAACTGTCAAGCTGACGCCAGGCGATAGGCCCACGATCATCTCGAGAGTGTTTCATCTTGAGAAAGTAGCGTTGTTGAACGAGATTCGAGAAGGCCTTTTCGGTGCTCCAGTTGCTCATGTTCATGTCATCGAGTACCAAAAAAGAGGTATGGTGGTGGTGTTTTTGAGCGACCGTAGAGGGCTACCTTTAGGTCTACCGCACGCTCACTTCCTGATTACACTGGCTGAAGGCCACAAACTGGACACGCCTGAGCGGGTTGATGCGGTGCTCTCGGCGGAGATCCCGGATGAGCTTGCGGATCCTGAGCTTTATGCCCTTGTGAAGAAGCATATGATACATGGTACTTAGACATTCAGTACGAGACATAAGTGTCTTTTGGCCCTTGTATTAACGGCAACTGGTCTCCATGCCTTAAGAAAGGATCGTGCGACAAACGCTTTCCGAAGGAATTCCAGGATGTCACGTCGTCTACCGAGAATGTAACTTGAACTTTGGAATCAAGTTACGTAGCTTCTGAATTTAGGCCTATGTTAAGCTCAAACGGCCTGATAATGGAAGGGTTGTCGACTACGGCGGCGGAAAAGTAGCCGACAACCGCTTTGTCGTCTCTTACTGCCCTTACCTGCTACGGCGGTACAATGCTCATATCAACTGTGAGGGTAAAACCCAAGGAAAGTAATAAAGTTCATCACAGATCGCATTTAGTGGTATCAGGCTTGCGAGCGGTGAAGTATTTGTACAAAGTAAGTATGAGAACTTTGGATCCAGCGGAGCTTGTGCCTTTGGGTTCAGTACGTGTACAAAGGACTCGACCGTGCAGACGTTGAGCTGACTGGCGAGGCTCTGGTCATTGATGAGATAGGTATGCACGACAGTCGTGACGCTGACATAACAATTTTTTTTGAAAATCACCTGAATGCGCGATATGTCTCGCCTCCTGAAGCTGCAATGCGGATTCTTGGAAAGCCCTTGCAAGGAAAATCGCATGCCGTAATTCCGCTGCATGTACACCTGCCTGGCGAGAGATTGGCGACTGCTGACGAAGAAGAAGCGGAACCAGAAGAAACCGAAGAAGAACGAGACAACAGAGAACAAACTGATGATCCTTTTGCAACGGATGCGGCCGTAGCACCTGTCGAAAGGCCTCTCCAAAAGAGCATGCTTGAAGCGTATTTTAAACTGAACGAGACCGACAGCTTTGCAAGAGAGAAGTTGTACGTGGAAATTCCCGAATACTACAGGTCGGCTTTACTTGACAATCAGTTCTATAATTTCATTTTTAGATGGGACTCACAGCAGGCAAAATGGCTGCGACGTGGGTCAGGGAGCCGGAAAGTCATCGGGCGGCTTCACTCCACCAGCGTTACCAAACCGGAACTGTGCCGTTTGAGGTTGTTGCTTCTGCAGCTCAAGGCAGCAACGTCGTTTGAGGATTTGCGGCGTGATCCTTTTAATTCACACCTCGTTCACCCGACCTTCGGCGCAGCGTGCATTGCTCGAGGACTCATTGTTACGGACGAAGAGTGGGTTATGTGCATGGCGGAGGCGGCAGCAGAGAAAATGCCTTTTCAACTCCAACGCTTATTCGTCACGATCTTGGTCCACAATGCGCCAGCCGAACCTTTTGAGCTGTTTCAACGGTTTCAGGTGCTTTGCAAATATAGTATTTTCACACTTTTCGCTGTTGCAGGCTGAAATGGCTGAAGATTATCGTCGCACTACCACCGATGATCAGACTGCGTTCGATGCCGCGTATCCAGACGTCGTCCGCCAGATTAGGCAGCAGGGCATGGATCTCGCCACTCATTTCCATCTATGCCGGAACCCCCGCCTGCACCAATGGTTCGAACAATCGACGTTGATTTGGAACGACAACTCGGTGAAGCTCTTTACGCAACACTAACTTCTGAGCAGCGCGCTTTTGTTGATGTTGTCATCGGCTACGCAAAAGACTACGCCGAAGGCGTCTGGAACGGCTCTCGCTGTTTGTTCCTCAGCGGAGAAGGGGGAACAGGTTTGATAAAGTAACTGGGCAACGTTTTAACCAACCAATATTCAGGGAAGTCCTACTGCTACAGAGCAATATACCATTTGCTGCGTAGTATGAACAAGCATGTGTGCGTCGTAGCCACCACCGGAGTTGCGGCCACACTGCTGCCGAATGCCCGTACTGCACATAAAGCGTTTTCGCTTCCCGTTCCTTTGTTGTCGAACTCTGAGTGCGCCATCAGCGACTACGCTCCACCGACGGATCTACTAGAGTGCACGTGCATACTGTGGGACGAAATAACGTCTGCAAATAGGTATGGATCAAGCGCGTCTAAAAGTACGATGAACCATATGTTTCCAGATATGGCTTGGAGGCAATTGACCGGACACTCAGGAGGATTCGTGGTCAAGAAGATCTGCCGTTTGGAGGAGTTGTTTTCGTAGTGGGTAAGTATGTCAAGTGCTAAGGAATGGCCTGAAGGTGTCTATCTAGGGGGAGACTACAAACAGACTCACCCGATACTGGCAAAAGCGCCTACTTCCGAAGCTATTGCTTTATCCGTCAAACGCAGCCCGATATGGCGGTTCTTCACCGAGCTGCATCTTACAGTCAACATGCGGGCCCGCTTCGATGCCGAATGGGTTCACTACCTACTACGTGTCGGGAATGGCACCGACTTTCCTGGGAACCAAGGAGAGATCTACCTCCCCGACAAGATTGTCACCCAAAACAACCTCATCGACGAGATCTACGGAGAGCTGTTCGAACGGCAAATGAACCATCACGAGCTTACTGACTTCTTGTTTGAACGAGCTATCATCGCTCCGCTGAATAACACCTGCGATGCGTATAACAGCCGAATCATCGACCGCCTGCCAGGGGATGCAGTGGAACATGCAAGCGTCGACGAAGTAAAGAGCGACACACTTGAAGAAGGAGAGTTCTATAGTACTGAATTCGTGAACACGCTAAATCCGTCAGAGCTTCCTCCCCATCTGCTGAGGATGAAACCAGGAGTCGTCATCATGTTGTTGCGAAACCTCCGGGTTCACGATGGTATGCCGGATGCCCTTGTGTTGTGCGAAGCTGCCTTTTTAGGACTGTGTAATGGAACTCGTCTCCTGGTATCCAAAGTTGGTCGACGCTTTTTGGAAGTGATGCACATGACAGGCTCCATGAAGGGCCGCAGAGAATTCCTGCCCCGTATCACGCTTGAGTCGAACGACGGCAGCCTGCCGTTTAAATTCACAAGGCATCAGTATCCGGTCAAGCCATGCTATGCATTCAGCGTTAACAAAGCTCAAGGTAGGTTGTGTTTACACTGACACTAAACACTGAATACACTGATGATTCAGGGCAATCTTTGCGTTATTGCGGGATCGACCTTACTTACGACTGCTTCAGCCATGGACAGTTAGTATGTGTTGTGTTGTGCGTCCTAACTTACAGCAGTTTTCAGTATGTGGCCCTGTCTCGTGTGGGTACTTCCGATAACATTCGTGTCAAGCTTCGGCCTGAGAAACGCACCGTTCGTAATGTGGTTTGCAAAGAATTGCTGTAAAACAACGGTTCCTTCATAACTGCGCAGATTTACCGTTAAGATTGTTTTTCCGAATAAAGTGCCAACGTTTGTAATTGGGTGGCTACAGCTAGGTCGCGGGACCGAACATACTCGGTCGTTACTTTACACTGCTTTCTCGGGCGGTCTAAGCGGTCAGCAAGCACTGAGATGGCGGTTTTGTTGTCGCCAAGTTCTCCTTTGTCTCGGTTGTTTGCGTCGTTTCGCAGCGAGGCCTACGCGTCGTTACATGCCTGATAATTTAGTCCGCGTTTGGGGCCCGATCGTCATGACGTCCGGCCGTACAGTCAAAACTTCTGTGCTTCGAAGCTTCAAGGAAGATACCGACGTGTAAGTATTGTCATTGCACTAATGTCCGTTAAGCGCGACTGATGCGTGCTTTCAGGAACTTTGATGCAAAAGTCGTCTCGATCAGTGGACCTTTCACGGTCAGGAAGAAGGACGGCGGAGACTTCCTCAAACTCGAAGTCGTTCTCGAGAACTGCGAAAGGGAAGCGTTCAAACTGAACGCGTTTGGTCCACATCTCTCATTCCAGCTTCAACGTCTTCTTCGTGTGAACGCGGTTTGTTGGTATCTTTCCTGCGTTGTTTAATTCTTTGGCCTTAAGCTTGTGCACTTCGAGAGCTTACGCGTGACTGCTGCTCGCTACGTTAGCTATCGCATTGGCACGCTTCAAGTCGAGTTCAAGTACACAGCTTCAAGCAAGATTCACGTTCTGCAGGACCAGTTCGAGCTGCCGGAATTGCCTATGGCGTCTGTCGAAAGCATGAAGGCCACAAACAACGTGCGCAAACGTAAAAAGCAATGGTCCAAATACTTACGAATGCCTAGGAAATTGCAGGTATTCGTATTACAACTGAGCAAATGGTTGCAAGCCAGGACAACATGGCCGTAATGGGCAACGTCGTGATGAAGGATGCCGGCAGCAGCGAGACTCTGAGGATGTACTGCATCATCAAGAGCATCGTTGTCGAAGAAAGAGAGAAACTTTCCAATGCGGAATTCGTGGTTACCTGCACGGTTCGTCTGGACACTGGTTGGTTAGTCTTTTTAAGGTTTTTGACAACAACGTTCTAGACGCTGTTCCCAGCATCAGGGTTGAGTGCTGGCACGATATCGATTTCCGTGACGCGACGCAAGACTCGGACGTCCTGGTCGTTACGTTCGCGGAGGCATCGAAGACAGCACCTCGCAATGCCGTTGTTCAGCGCCAAGACGTTTCCGCGAGCGTCGACAAGAACACACGGTGCAAGCCTGAACCGCATGTCTTTGCGAGCATTGAAGCGATTGAGGATCCCCTGGGATTCGGCACCGTCAAGCATCGTAAGGCTTCTTTGTTGATGCTTTATCGTCGTGCGTTACTTCAGGTGTCAAATGCTCGCTGACGTCGCCTTTCGAGTCCGATGGACAGGGACACCTGGGCCGGATCTTCATTCAGGACAACGATGACTACCTCTCAGCCAATCTCTGCGTCAACCTGGCTCCCAAAAAACTGGAAGAATTGCCGGCTGATACGGAAATTGTATTCTCGGGCATCGTCAACCAGGATGGTACTAAACATAGCGACTGTTACGCGTTGAAATAACTGTGGAATTTGCAGAAGATGGTCTGGTCTTCACCGTCAGCTACGCAGACTTCGAAGAGCCTGGCGACAACGGCAAGAACAACACAAGTCACGAAGTCTTCCCCGAATATGAAGCCGCACAGGTGGAGCGCATTACCGACGCAACGCTTTGCTGTAATGAAATCGCTGAAGTCGCATAAAGCACGAGATCATTTTAGTCATCGTTGTGAAGCTGGCAAAGCGCTTCGAGCCTATTGTCGAAGGATACAGCGGATTCGCAACGATGGTGGACAAGCGATCCTTAGCCCTCAAAGTGCATTTGCTCGGTTCTGATCTTCAGTGGCCCGTAGAACTTCCGGTGAACTCGGTGATTCGCATTGGCGGAAGCGTCGAAAAGAATAGTATGAAGTGCAGAATTTTAAACGGTTTAACGTTTTGTTTAGACAGGCGATACAGTGTTGTTGTCGGGTCGCCAGAGGACATCACGGTGCTCGAGGAGGGTTGCGACCGGGTAAGCCGTCAATGTAATGAGGGCGCTTATAGTTCAGTCTTCAGAAAAGCCTTGGTGTTGGCGTGTCAAACGTGAGCGCTAGAAATGGTGTGAACCCTCGGCCGAGCAACGAGATGGTTGACCCGCAAGCCGATGGTGCGCGTGATAACAAGTGCGAAGAGCAGGAGAATGTTGGTAGTCGTTTACTACGATATCTATCGGCATATTTAGCGGCCAGATGACTCGGACTGCAAAAAAGTTGTTGGGACGACGTCTTCCACCTCCGTCCTCAACTGCGTCGTCAACAAGGAGAACATGCGTGGGTCCCCGGCCTCGTCAGAAGCAGTAATAAGCGACAACTTGACAGCTGATGAAGAAGCTGCTATCAACATCATGAACGAGCTCGGCGAGGCTCCTGAACAAGACCATGACGATTCCAGCGACGACGTGTTCGAGCAGGAAGGCGTTGAGGTTAGTCCGTTGTGGAGGAATTATGCGAGGGACTGCTTTAGAAGGCTCGGACAACTATTAAACCAAGACGCGCCATGAAGAGAGAAAACAATAGTCTGCTCGGATTTAGTGAGGCAATGAAGAAGGGTGGCGGAGTAAGTAGCTGTGTTTTTATGTTAATAACAGCGTCTTATTCAGCTGGTCGACAACAAGCGCAAGAGGAACACCGAGTGACCGTTCTGACGTGTTGGCTTGAAGCACTGGGCTTTTACTTTTAGTCTGTAAAATTACTTTGTCATGTACTCTGGGTCGCCGTCGATAGCTCTGTCGTGTAAACTGCGTGTACACATTGGCATTGGTCAGTGCAGAAGTAAAGCAAGAAGCGTGACGAATGTACTTTATTGAGGAACGTCCAAGGTACATAGGTAGGCAACATAGGAATTAAATTCGGAGAAAATGTGGTCGGGAAGAAGTATTCCATCCAATGCAACCGCAGGACACCCGCATGTGTCATAGAAAGAAGGCCCGCCCGAAGGGCGGGCATCCTCCGCTAGTTTGGTCTGAACGTCAGGCGCTGCTTCCGCTAGGTCCGGCGCCGTCGTGTTTAGCCTTCTTGCTCCGCAGCTCCTGTAAATAAGTCTTTTTGGCAGGTGAGAAAACACAATCAGCACTTTGTTATGCAGTACATTAGAAGAAAACGCTTACATTGTACTCGAACAAGGACTGTGCGTCCTTGAAAGCGACACTGCCGTCCGGGTTCATGACGATCTGTAATTCAGTTGTCAGCTTTGTGCTACGAGCAACTATCAAACCTTGAAGTCCTCGAACGCTGGCGCAATGGGCGCTTTTGGCTCGTGGGCCACCGGCTCTTCAGCGTTTGCCGCATAGAGGCATGAGTGACCGTCGATGTCGTCGTTGGCGTAGGCCTTCCTCTGCTTGTTCTCCTTGTAGATGCCGATCAAGAACCGGTCTGAATGACGGGAAATATACACTGTTTTTTTCGGCGCCAAAAATCCTATGCGTTGAAAAGGTGGTTTTGCAAAAAGTAGAACAGTTTTTAGAAGATCTGTCAAACTTCCCAGGCGACCCCTCATTTTCAAACAAGGTCCTATTCAGCAAGCGTTGTAGGGTCTAGGACGCCGAACACTTTTGACACCGCTGAGGCACCGAACCGGTCTCTTGGTAACATCCGCGGACCAGTCCGGTAAGGAGGGTTTTTTAGACCAAACCCGCTTACCACCGCAAGTCTCGCATTCGACTAGGCGTCCTTCGTGCTTGCTGCCCTTCACGTAGAAGAACCGACGGCCGCGGTACTTGAAGTTCAGAGGTCCATCGAACTGGAGGCGTCCTTCTTCGACGTCTTCTGCCGTTCCAGCGCCACCGTCATCAAGCGGCACGTCTTGTTGTTGTTGTTGCCCGCCTCTCTTCGTCGTTTTCGGGGTTAGAGTAAAGGAATCACATGGGCGGCTGCTTCCACTGGTTTGTTCCACAGGTCGATAGCCTTGAGGTCCGTCGGGTGGGCCGGACAGTTGAAAAGGTGGGCCGTATCGTGCGGGGTGCCGTCGCAGTGAGGGCAAGCATCTGCAGTGGTTGGGTCTATCCTGGCGACGTAGCTCTTCAATCCGCGGCAGTTGCCAGATCGTAATTGCGCGAGCTTTGCACGAGTTCTTCTTGGCAGCGTCTTCTCTGCATTGCTGACCGGAGGAGGTCGTCCCCCCAGGACGAAGTTGGTCGCGAGGAAGGGCGCTGAGGTCTCGACTGCCGTGGTGTGCAGCTTCTTCTGGACGACGCGCAGTAGAGGACATGTGGCTGCCATCGCGTCTGCGGTCCTTTTACGGCTGAAGCTGTGGATGGTGTGCTTCATCTCGCGAGGAGGATCTGGCTCGTACACCAAGTGGTGATTTGGATGAGCTGGGTTACCGGCGGCGGCGTAGAACTGGTCCGTGAGGAGCACGTTGTGGTCGCGGACCGGTAACATCGCGGTTTCCTGATGGAGGTGGTCGATGGAGCTCATCGCGAGACAGCCGGTAGCCGTTCTTAAGGCTGCGTTTTGGGCGATCTGGAGCCGTTTGAAGCCGGTGTCGGAGAGCAGCGGTGTCCAAACCGGTGCCGCGTAGTTGAGTATTGGCCGTCCGACTGCCTTGTACGTCGTCAGGAGCGTCTCCTTCTGCTGTCCCCACGATGTTCCTGCTAGCGCTCTGAGGATGTTGTTCCGGCGGCTGGTCTTG
>JNEY01001101.1:18676-31550 GCA_020875895.1 Aphelenchus avenae
AGGAGTACGGCCGTGCGTCGACGTTCTCTGGCGAATTGCAGCAGCGACGCTGGTCTTGGGCTGCGACGCACGACTGCTAGACGGAAGGCGGTGGCGGGACGCTGGAGCAGAAACCAGAGCCAGAGCTGGCGGCAGCGGACGCTTGCGGCTAGTCGACGCGTTCTCCCGCTTGTTGGAAGCCACAGGAGTTCGGTCGGACATTTCGAGGTCGTGAAGTGTTCGGCGAAGTTAACGGAATAAATCTCGTCTAGCTCAAAGCTAAAAAGTCGCACCGTTCAGTTGCCTTTTATAGCGCTCAGTATTGATTCCTAACTGTCGGTTCAAGTAAGGATAAGATATCTTGTTTAACGACCTTCTGGCGCCCAACATAACCTGAACAGAGATGCGTCGTCGAAAGCCAAAACCCTGCCTTCTCCGAACTCTTGGTGAAAACTACCTATGCGTAGCAGCTAACGGACACAGTTTAGAGATTGCCCGAGCCTAAGCTTTGACAACAGGCACTCCTTTACTGCAATGTTAACCGGACTTGTCCAGACCGCTAAAGGAATCGTCAAACTTCAAAGTGTTATTTCATCGATGAGTTTGTCGTATTCAAGCGATCCAAATAAGCGCATCATATGGTATATTTGGCCATGATCGTGCGAATTTTGCTAAATAAATCCAACGTCTCAGAAACCCACGGCTTTCAACACTCACGTAGATCGCAGGCAGCAGAAGCACACTGTTGCCCATTCGTTCTTCCCCATTGCAAATCCCGCATTTTGTGTACAAGTCCAGCCAATCCGTGGACAGTTGGTTCCTGGTGTCGGAGAGAACTTTCCTCGCTATTTCGCTCAAACCGTCTCGTTCTAAACCAAAAACACGCGTGTGATTTTCCTTTGTGTTGACTCACGCGGATCGAAGAGTATCATGAGCGAGATTCCAAGGAATTCAACGTCCGTCATTTGCGTCCTTTCCATAGCTGCAACGATCGTTGCTAAACTGCTTTGAAAGGTGTCATGCACCAGGTCACGGAACGACTGATCCGCTGAGAGGCATTTCTCCGTTCCGCTTTTACTCATTTTGAAGCCTCCTTTCTTGTCACGATCGGTTTCCGCGGATGTGCATGGCGTAGACTAAAAGACCTACATGAATGACGATGTTATTACTAAACAATTGGGCCTACGCAAGGTGCTGGCTGACGTTCGTCACTGCTAGGCTCTGACGAACCGAGAGCAAAATACGTATAATTGTGCGAATGGATTCGACCAGTCTCATGCCCACGGTTTTCGTAAGTGATGTAGAATTGTTCCAGTGTCAAAAATACGGAGAGAAACGCTTTCGTAATAATGAGCTAAAGATTTTGTACCACAATAACTGCCCTCAGTGCATACCTTATCGTCAACGCTGAGCACCCGATATGCTTCGAAGGACTGCATGAACTGAACGTAGAGCGCAAAGTCGGCAGCTTTGTCGCGCAGTTGGCCCATGTGCTTTTCGTTGTTCATGCTTGCATGTTCAAGCTTGGGATGCTCACCTGAGATAAGAGCACGCAGTGTGCGCGGACAATATAAAAGACGGCGATGTTCCTTCATGAAACTCCAGCTAAAAGACGCGGCTAATAAAACGTTTCGCACTTTTCACGTGCTTTTCTAGTGCTAAGTCGAGAAGATTTCGAGTCGAATCAGATCGCATCTTCTTCTAAATTTGGAACAATAAACTCATCGGTGCATCCAAAAAATCACAAGCGGTTGCGATCAATTCCTAGCGGTAGCGACGGTCGCCTTGGCGACAGAAAATGGCGGCCCAAATTCTCGTCGCAGCTCGCAATTGCTAAACACCTATTGAATGAAGCAAACCTGTGATTTTACCGGAGAAAAGTAACCTTAGGAATGGCACTTAACGAAAGTAAGAAAGCAACAAAAATGCGAAAAGCACATAATCCTCAAAGTGCACGATGGAACAGCGAAGCAATGTGTGATTCATCCAGAAAGTAAGCATGATGGGGAGTGGTTTTCAGGTCGTCTCTCTGAAGTTGAAAGAATGCCTTGTGCAAACAAAGGCGACCGCCAGCAGTCATTAACCTGGAGGTGAAGTAATTTGGAAAGCTGTTTAGCTTATGCTTAGCAGGCTTCTTTCGAGACTCAATTTTTTGCGTTTTTCGTTGGACTGACGCGGTTCAGACTACCATGCGCCCTCTATCAATGCCGACGTTCTTTGGCGAAACAATGGCAACCCTCATAGGAAATTATTCAGTGCGTCCGTGATATGGTGGTCCTGCAAAAAGTCCGATAGCGTCACCTGATGAACTAATCTCCGCCAATCGATGGTCCCGAATCATCGACACCGGTAATGTCCGTTAGCGACGTTGCAGTTACTGATACGCTAGCAAATACGCGGATTGTCCAAAAAACGTTCGCTTTCATTTGGCTTGAATGTTTGCAGTGTTAAGCTTTTAAAACGCCACGCTGACTACGTCATCATCCTTATACACTAAAGCGCTGTTCCGTGTTCGTCCCCCCAAAAAGTTTTCGATATCGAGCCAAGTTTGGTAGCATTTAATCAGGCTTCTAAAGTTATGAAAAACTGGAAAATTTGAACTGAATCGGTTAGCTAGAAAAAAACTTATGACCGATCAAAGTTGCAACAAGTGCTCTGCTTCCATGCTATAGCGGGCCCGCTATAGCATGCTTCCCGGGCGGACAAAAAGGCAAAGCTTTATCCGATTTGCGGTCCTTGGGGTTTTTCCTACATGGGGAATCCAAAAATAGCGTTAATTTTTGTAAACGGGGTATTTTGAAGGGGTTGGAGGAGGGGGGTCCCGTGCTTACATGCCATAGCGGGCCCGCTATAGCATGCTTCTAGGCGTGCAAAAAGACAAGGTTTCATCTGGATTTGCGGTCCTTGTGGGTTTTCCTGCATGGAGAACCCAAAAATAGCGTTCATTTTTGTGAAGGGGTATTTTAGAGGGGTAGGCGGAGGGGTCCCATTCTTACATGCCATAGTGGGCCCGCTATAGCATGCTTCCCAAGCGGACAAAAGGCAAAACTTCATCTGATCTGCTGTCCTAGGGGGTTTCCTGCATACGGAATCCAAAAACAGCGTTATTTTTTGTAAATGAGGTATTAGAAACTAGAATGTAATCTCTGTTAACAACAGTTTGTGTTGTTAACTCATACGTTATCTGCCTGGTACAAGTAAACCCCGATAGCGGCGCAGGCTGCGCGAAGCGCAGCCCAGCCGCTAGTAACTTAAATGTTGGAGTCGCCCATTTGCTACGGTACGTTCGCCAAGTGAAAGCATCGTTTATGTCATAGGTAAAAAGTTGTTGCGTCAATAGTAATTTTAGACCGATCATTGTTCTCCAAATACTTCCGCACGTGGCGTGTCGCACAGCAGTTTACTCGCTGATAAAGTGCGTTCGGTGAAGCGGAATACGCCTTCGGGTCAACATTTCGCGCGAACCTCGCCTGGTTAGAAGCCAACGGGATTGGCTTATAATTGGCGCCAAGTGGAAATTACAACAACGACGTCAGACAAACCCGTGAGTTAATTGGGACCTGTTTGCGGGAGTTTACGTAACTCGTGAGTAACCTCTCTGTTTGTCAACATTTCATGTGGCTATAGTTCGAGTTCGAACCTATCCGGCGTAAACATACACGGTATCTTCGTGGCTTCTTTGCGAACGCGGACAAATGGCAACCAGTCAGTTTGTACTAGCCGTGGTAAGTTTCTTAAAGAGAAACCACTCTAGCATAAGGCACTGGTCGACGGTACCCAACGCAAGATGCGCAGTTTGCTATGTTTAGACTTCAAATTAATTTTTTTCAGAGGCCGACAAGGGCATAATTTCTCTGGAAAACAAATGAAGCATGACTCGCGGCGAGCATGCACTCGTGCAGTCATGCGTACCAAGCGCTGCCGCATGCAAAGCATGCAATGTGTAGAATTTAAACTTAAATTCATTAGATCCGCATCCATGTTGCGATGTTCAGGTATTCAGGTTGGCATGGTTCCAGCCTTAGCATACCATGCATGCATGTGTCGTGTGCCCACTCCTTCGGGTGCACAAAGTTTTCACAACGGGAAACAAAGTTATGACCTGTCAAAAGTCTTGCGCTTCCCGCTAGCGCCGCTAGATGCGCGTTAGATTGTGCAATACGGCATTCGTGACACATTTCACTGTGTTCGACTTTTTAGCTTGCCTCGTACTGCTACAGCTACGCAAAAGCCCAAGTGACGGANGCATACGGAATCCAAAAACAGCGTTATTTTTTGTAAATGAGGTATTAGAAACTAGAATGTAATCTCTGTTAACAACAGTTTGTGTTGTTAACTCATACGTTATCTGCCTGGTACAAGTAAACCCCGATAGCGGCGCAGGCTGCGCGAAGCGCAGCCCAGCCGCTAGTAACTTAAATGTTGGAGTCGCCCATTTGCTACGGTACGTTCGCCAAGTGAAAGCATCGTTTATGTCATAGGTAAAAAGTTGTTGCGTCAATAGTAATTTTAGACCGATCATTGTTCTCCAAATACTTCCGCACGTGGCGTGTCGCACAGCAGTTTACTCGCTGATAAAGTGCGTTCGGTGAAGCGGAATACGCCTTCGGGTCAACATTTCGCGCGAACCTCGCCTGGTTAGAAGCCAACGGGATTGGCTTATAATTGGCGCCAAGTGGAAATTACAACAACGACGTCAGACAAACCCGTGAGTTAATTGGGACCTGTTTGCGGGAGTTTACGTAACTCGTGAGTAACCTCTCTGTTTGTCAACATTTCATGTGGCTATAGTTCGAGTTCGAACCTATCCGGCGTAAACATACACGGTATCTTCGTGGCTTCTTTGCGAACGCGGACAAATGGCAACCAGTCAGTTTGTACTAGCCGTGGTAAGTTTCTTAAAGAGAAACCACTCTAGCATAAGGCACTGGTCGACGGTACCCAACGCAAGATGCGCAGTTTGCTATGTTTAGACTTCAAATTAATTTTTTTCAGAGGCCGACAAGGGCATAATTTCTCTGGAAAACAAATGAAGCATGACTCGCGGCGAGCATGCACTCGTGCAGTCATGCGTACCAAGCGCTGCCGCATGCAAAGCATGCAATGTGTAGAATTTAAACTTAAATTCATTAGATCCGCATCCATGTTGCGATGTTCAGGTATTCAGGTTGGCATGGTTCCAGCCTTAGCATACCATGCATGCATGTGTCGTGTGCCCACTCCTTCGGGTGCACAAAGTTTTCACAACGGGAAACAAAGTTATGACCTGTCAAAAGTCTTGCGCTTCCCGCTAGCGCCGCTAGATGCGCGTTAGATTGTGCAATACGGCATTCGTGACACATTTCACTGTGTTCGACTTTTTAGCTTGCCTCGTACTGCTACAGCTACGCAAAAGCCCAAGTGACGGAGCCAATATTTCCAGTTAGCTGCGTACTCAACGTGCTCTTCGTTCTTGACCGATCCGACTCCGTGAAGGGAGGCTTCAACAAGAGCCGCGAATTCGTGCTCGAGGTTTCACGGGAGCTTCGAATAAGTCCGGACCAGCATCGGGTAACCTAAGACTCGAACCACATCAGCCCGCATAGACGAAGCCTTTAGGTTGCGCTAGTTGTTTACTCGGGTAATCACTACAGGCGCGAGGTTTTCAAGTGGAATTTCGCTAAGAACAACGCTGAATTCGTTCGCATTGTCTCCGGCCTTCGTGCAATCGGTGGCACAACGAACACGGAGAAGGCCCTACAGGTGTCTCTGGACCTGATGGATACCCGGGACAAAGACATTCCTACGATTGTGATGGTTGTGACGGACGGACGCAGCTTCGTCGATCCAACAGAGCCTGCAAAGCGTCTCAGGGGCATTCCGAATACCTGGATGTTCGCCGCTGCTACGGGCGATCCACAGCTAGTCGATAGGTAAGCACGATCAAAAAACCTGTGGCATTCTGTTGCTTTAGCGTATTTTCTCTAATTAGCACCTCGCTCTGTTTCCCCTACTCGCCCAAGGATATGTGGACCTCCAATCTGTGGCCATAATTGAAAGGATAACGGTACATGAAGCATTTTAAACACAAACTAGGGCAAAATGGTCTTGATCGTATAAGATAACTTATAAGTTAACCATGTACAATGGTTACTTTATCAGGAAAAAAAGCTTTCAGGAGAGAACTACTCCAAATATCCGGTCATATCAACCGCGTCATTCTTCAAACCGGGAGGGAGCTTGCCAGTACTATAGCTCGACGTCTACTACGAGAGGCGCAGGAGAAGTGCCAGACGACCACCACTACGACGACCACCACGACTAATCCATTCACGGGTGTGTTCGTTTCTTTGTGTGCCGATTAAGTCGTGCCTTTCAGGATGCGAACAAGACCTCGTGCTCGTAATGGACTTCTCAACGACTACCTCACGCATCTACGAACAGTACGAGCAGCTCGCAGAACGACTCCTGCGCCAGCTGTACATCAGTCCGCGCCATACGCGTGTCGCTCTCGTCATCTTCAGCAGCCAGCGACGAACGTACACTCGCTTCGACCTCAACCACTTTGACAATGTTGATGCGGTTGTTAGGGCGATCAAGAGCACTCAGTACATGGGAGGGCTGACGGCGCTTGGTAAGCATTAGATCTCGCTGTTTAGCGCGTCCCACAAACAAACCTCTTTAGGGTCTGGACTGGAAGAAGCTGCAAAACAAGCGGACGAGCGTCGTGGCGCACGGCCCAAACTTGCCAACAAGATCATGATCGTCTTCACGGACGGCTGGGTCAATGACGGACCGGACCCAGAGGGCCCTGCACGGAGAGCCGTCTCTGCTGGGTTCCGTGTACTATCAGTCGGTATAGACGTGAGTGATTACCGTCGCATTACCGCCATTAACAGTGGTGTCGGACTATGAGCTTGCACTTTCCACCGCTGCTTTAGGCATACCGACCACCCGAGTCTATCCGACTACGAAAGCAGACACTGAACTCGATTGTGTCGAACAAGCGGGACTCATTCACTGACGCCAATTACGATGACCTCATAAAGATTGTTCGTGAACGAAACCTCAAATGTTTATAAACTTGTACATTCTGTAAAAAAAAATTCCCTTGCGACTCATAGGAATTTCACTTGATTAGTTAGATTCCGTCGTTCACTCACGGCACATTTTGCAAATGAATCCATAATGAAGGTGCCTTAAGTACTGCTATGTACAAGTCACGACTGCACGGATTAAGGCGGAAGCAACCGGCTTATCTCCTCCGAAGAGGATAAACCAACAGAGAGCTAATATAGCACGTGCTCCTACTAAATGGCAGCCGGATCCGGTAACATTCTTTTATGAATTAGGAACGACAATGGAGGCGAAATAAGTCCCCAAGTCTTTCTTACTGAAATTACTTTTACTGAAACGTGAAATAGCCCCCCTTGTTTCCTGTCTAAAATAAAATCGAAACCAGGAAAATGTTTAAAAATTTCAGTGGCCTTTTGAAAATTTTAAGCTCCACCAGTCGTTTGTTTCACAGTCACGCGTATAGTGTAGTTTTTCGAGAAATACCGACGTTTTTCTTACTAGATTCATCTTCACAAGCTCGCTGTATACGTTAAACGTATTTTAGCATATGGATTCTGCTGATCCTTACCTATCAGATGACGGTTCCCGCACATTATTAGCGGAAGCGCTGTGGAATTTGCTGTACATCCTGCTAAGCATCGTAGTGCTACTGGCATTCATGTGGCTCCTGTGGGCCTATGCGACTCAGAAAACGGCGAAAGGAGTCGACACCGGTATTGAACTACAAGAGATGGAAGTAACGAAGGATACTGACTGCGAAATCTGCAAGTTGGCATCGGACGACTCATACTCATCACTTTCGAGCTACAGATGCTCTTCTCTCTCGGGTTAAGCTTTTGTTCGGTTAAATGTACATAAATTTTCATAGATGACGTACTTAATTGGTTGGCTTCGACGCTAAGTTAGTCGCTATCCTGCGACTAATCCGACGGCTTAATGAGGACCTTGATAGAGTCCGGCGAGCAGGCCATTTCGATTGCTTTGTCCCACTCCTTGACCGTGAAGGTGTGAGTGACTAATCCGTCGGACGTACAGAGGCCACGTGCAAGCAGGTCGATGGCCGGTGGATAGCAGTACGGACCTGCATGTGAGCCGCGAATGTTGATCTCGTTGCGTCCAATCGGCGACCAGTCCGTACTCACTTCGTCCCCAAAAATCGAGAACTCAACGAAGCGTCCCAGGCGACTTATCATCGCCAGACCCTGGAAGGTCGCGAAAAAACAATGGATTTCACGTGTCTAGGTATGTATAGTACCGCTAGAAGCCTTGGTAGTTACTTCATTCTCGCATACCTGTTTCACGCCCTCCACCGCGCCCGTGACCTCGATGTAGACGTCGCATCCGATGCCATTGGTGAGGTTTTTGACGGCCTTCACCGGATCTTCCTTCTTCGGATTAATGCCTACGTCCGCTCCGTACTTCTTAGCCAGCTCAAGACGCTCGTCGATAAGGTCGATCATAATTAGTTTCTTCGGGGTCTTCAGGCGAGCCACCTAAACATACAGTTTTTGTAGTACTAAATTTAAGGGTTTCTGTCATACTAAAGGTTTAAGGTCGAAGCAACAGTCATGAAACCGATCGGCTTGAAAGCATAGTCGTTTCTTTCTGAGTGAACACTTTGCCAGTAACTGACCTGACACATGAGAAGACCGAGAGGTCCGGCTCCTGCGATCACGACCGTGTCGCTAAGCTGAATGTCACCACGATTCACGCAATGAACGGCCCCCGAAAGAGGCTCGATGATGGCGCAGTTCTCTAGTGACAAGCTCTCGGGAATCTTGTAGACGTTGGAGCGCTCCGGTACGAGCATGTACTTCGCGAAGGCGCCGTCTACTTGGAAGCCGTAGATGTCGTGCGGTTCGCACATGCCGTACTGTCCCATGTTGCAGAAGCGACACTTGCGGCAGGGCAGAAGGTTCTCGGGGATGATCCTGTCGCCGACTTTGAGCCCAAAGTGCTCGCCCGCACCATCGCCGAGCTCTTCGACGTAGCCGAAGAACTCGTGGCCGGGGATGACCGGCACGGAAACGACGGGCTTCTCGTGCTTCGGGTCCCAGAAGTAGGGAGCGCCTTGCCAGCACTTGCAGTCGCTTGTGCAAATTCCGCATGCCTCCACGCGCATGAGGAGCTCGTTCTTGCCCGGCTTTGGGATGGGAACCTAAATTTAGTTTTCTCTACAGCATTAGCTTGTGACAGACGCGACAATTTACGCATGTTTCTTTTAGCTATCTACTGGAGGTGATGCGCCGTAACGTGCCGCCCCATTTTGCCGTTCTTAGTCAGTACGGCACGCAATTTGGTACGCAACCATAAAATGCCGTAACTTATGCCGTTCCGTGCCGCATTAGTGCAAACGGAACGGTATTCTTGTGAATAAAATTTTCCAGTTTGTACGGCAGTACGATGCGTATGTGGTCAGTACGGCACGAGGTACGGTACGGGGTTGGCCGCATCAGTTCTACTATGTACAAGCACATTAGCATGCAGCCGTACCTTTTCGACGCGGTAATCCTTTGGCCCATAGCATACTACGGCATCCATTGTGTCTGTAGGAGAGCCCATGTGCAGGAATAGCTTTAGCATCTTCGACGCGAGGGACTACTGACTAAGCACGGAAAAAGTCGTTTGCGTTTCGGTTACAAAGAGCTCTGCGTGGAGTGGCGATAGTGGTTCCGTGGCTTCTTGCAACTACTGCTATCAGTAGTGTTAATGGCCCTCGGAAGCATGGAGATCGGTGGGATCGTAAACAAAGTTAAAAGCATTGGTCAGTTGATGGACACGTACCACTTCCTCTTTCCATTTGTGTGATAAAGCAGATCAAAAATGGACAAGTGTAGCTTGGCCGCAACGGCTTGTGCGGGAGCACAACATAAAACTTGTAGAACTATGCGGAAGAATGCACAGCTGAAATGAACATTGAAAGCATTGGTAAGCCGGAGTGCGGTCTTCGGGTACCACTTCCTATATCCCCTCGTTTGATGAAGTATGTCACAAGAGAGTGGGCAAACAGACATGCGCATCTTGGCCGCATTTTCTTGTATATCAGGACAACGCACAAAATAGCCCATCTCGCACAGCGTTGAGCTGGCAACGGACAATCACGTGGAGGTCGCCCATTACGCCATGAGTCACGGCATTGAAGGAGTAGGTACCCATTTTACCGTGACGTGATGTTAGATGATGAGCCTGGATGGAGTACCTAAAAGCCGAGATTTCATGTCACGGTTTTTCCAGCTGTTCGTTGCTACCCTGACAGGGTAGGCTACTTTGACTGTAGTGCAATCTCGGTTCAAAAACGGGAACTTTGTACCCTGGCAGAGTTATCGGAATAATCAGCGTCGATCTCGTGGTCGTATGTCCATCGATCTCTATTCCAATTACCGGACTACACTCGGAGATCTCCAATTAGATCCTGAAGGAGACCGTATGGTCCATATTCGCCGTCGACTGAACCGGACGGTGTTCCGAGGACGGCGTCTAGGATCGTGCGTGCCGCTCCGGATGCAGCGTCCTCAGCGGCAGACGTAAATTGTTTCGGTTCTCAAAATGTACTTGTACTAACGGAATTGTGACCCGCCTCAATTACCACGGCTTACCGCGGCTCCTACTTAAGCTGGTACCTGTAGCGATGCATGTTGTAAGCACCGAGATAGCAAGTGCTGTCGACCCGCCGCAGTTCTTTGCTTTCGTCTACCAAAAAATGGAGATGTTCATTTTTCATCGAGACGAGTACAACCGGCTGTACAACTGCTCGTTGTACAGCGTCGAGGACGTCCCAATAGAGAAGCGCCAAAGCGTCCTACTCGGCTACATGTTCATGGTCCTCTTCACCATCTACGAGGTGAGTAAACGTAGCGAGCGATACTGCGTCGCAGCCAACACAGGTAAGGAAGAACCGCGTAAAACCATTCCCTCTGCACCGCTCTGGACAGAATTAGTCCGATGCGAGAGAGAAGCGATACTCACAATAGTCAAAGTGTAATCTCGGATATTTTTCCGTAAAAAATGTGCGGCACGGCATGCGGAGCAAGATCAGAGCGCACAGTGTCAAAAGGCAACCGGACCGGACTCCGGCGCCGGACCGGATTATCGGGTCCGGAGTCCGGTCCGGCAGGACCTCAATCCGGCTACCTGATTCCGGACTCAGAAAACCTACATTTAAGCTCAAAAATTGACCAGAATTGGGCAAGTTTAGCCAAAATATCAAAAATTTCTGCCATAATAGCGAGTACCTTATTGAATGCACCCGCTTTAAAACGTGAAATGGGATCGGTAAATCGATGAGCCACTTTAAAAATATACTGATTAAGTCATAGTCGATCAACATAAGGGGGACCCTTTGGTTTTGGGCTCGAGGAAGCCCAAAATTTTTGACACCACTCGGGTACCGGACACGAGTCCGGTCCGGGGAGGGTTAGTCCGGTGCGGGGCGGGGCTCAGTTGCCGAAGTCTACAGTGCCATAAGAAGCATCCTTTAGCATACACGTTTAAAAATCCTGGTCGTGTCCAGAAGCGGTCAGTTGTAGTAAATGTTGTTGAGTACTGCATCGCTGGAAGCAACGTAACTGCGTAATTCCTTGCGCGGGAGAGTACCATAATGTCGCCCGCACCATACTGCAATGGTACGAAGTACGTCACGGAGAATGGGGGAGGGGACGGTAACAGTGTTGAGTAAGTAAGGTACAAAGACAGCACGGCTTCGATTTGCCGATCTTTATGACCTTGTATCATACAAACTCGTTGAGTATGGCCTGGTAGGCATGGGCTTTCTTACATGGGCATTTATTTCCGAGAAGAGCTCTAATTTTCAACTATTTCAGCTCCTCTACATCCCCTGCCTCTTCGCAATCCGCAAACATATGGACCAGACCTGCTACAAGTTGATGTTCTACATCGGCATCACCGACGTCTCGTGCCTCTGGGTGAACGCGTTCTTCACCGGTAACGCGTCATCAACGTATTCGTTGATGCCTAAAAATCGTTTAGGATACTTTGCCGCAACAGGCGCCGTGTTTTGCTCGCATCCGACGCTCATCTACATCACCGGCGTTCTCGGAACGAGTAAGTAAACGGTGCCGAGAACAGACGTAGAACACACGGATTATCCGACAATTGTCGCATAAGGTTCATACTCGAAATTTTGATCAGCGGCTTAGAGGTACGCTGATGTTACTGCAAAGTGCAGTGGACATAGAACGGTTAGGTGCGCTTATGCCAGACTGGACCTGCGCGTGCCTGTAGCTTCCGCAAAACGAGCAGTTAGTTGCCATGTACGTATTTACTTTCCGGATGTCATGAGGTAAGTACAGAGGTAGAACTGTTACGCTCAACAGGTGGACTACAACCTCTTACAAAGGACATTGTACACCATCACGTGTAAAAATCGGCAACCGATATCTTCACCACAGTACAGACATATCACGACAAAAAAAATAAGATTGAACGATGGCCGATAATGTTAGCAGTGCATCATTGTAATCCAAGATGCACGATTCTGTGTAGGCCTCTGGGCCGCCGAGTCCACCACTGACATCCTTCTGGCGGTGAGCCGCTGCGTCGAGATGACCTCACCACACTGGGGGAAGGTCCTTTTCGGCGGCAATCGTACTTGGCTTTGGGTCATTCCTCCGTCCCTCTACGGTCTCTACTTCGCCATCTTCACCAAGCCTGTGCTCTTCAGCGGGCTGTTCGTCTCGTGGTTCTTCAACCCACATGTCGGGTACATTGACGATTTCGGAGCGGTGGTAAGTTACGCATTTGACATCATTTATGTGGTTAAACTGGATGGATTTAGTACCACAACGACTTGCACACCTTCCACAACTCGTTCATTTTCATT
>JNEY01001102.1:0-19856 GCA_020875895.1 Aphelenchus avenae
TTGTTGTGCGACGTGCGAATGGTTGTGGAAAGCGTACAAACCATTTAAAAATTTCGCCCCCCCCCAGGCCCGAAAAATTTGCACTGTTCGCCCCCCCCCCCCCCCAGGGGGGGTCTTTCGCCCCCCGAAGCCGAATTTCATCTGAGCAGCCTGGCTGCAACGAGTAAATGTTTAAAATGCAAGGACCTTCGCCATCACACGCAGTTGATAAGTACGAGACGAGCTGAGTACTCGCAATGAAGAGCTGGGGATTTCTTTTTTTGTAGGAATACGGTCCAATACCAAAATCTTCCTTGATTTAGCTAGTCCGAGGCAAAAAAAGCTAAAAACAAAAAAAAGAACAAAACAAAAAAGATAAAAATAGCTTAACTCAGTTTAACACAGACACCAAAACCGCGTAAAAAACCGTTTCCTACGGTGAGCCTAAGAGCTACCTTTTGATAACGCTGAAAATGCCTGTACTAAAACGTGTTCGGCCAAAATGAAACTCATAATGAAATTTTGGAATCGCATCCCTGGAACGTACATTATCAGCTCTGCGGCTCGATGCACACGCGCAGCGACTTCCGCTTTGAGCTCTTTGAAAAGTTCCTTCTTCGGGACACACTTCAATCTCGACACTATGAGCATCGACTTGGCCCACAGCGTATGAATTTTGACCGCTGATGGTTTCCACAACTGTGACGCCGCCTGGATGCATTGGCTGTAGTGCCTGAACACAAAATGATTAATGCATGCACTAGCAAGAAGACATTTTTTTTGTTAGAGACCTGGAAATAAGGACCACAATTCCGTGACATAAAACTTCAATATATTGCCTTTTCCGCATGTTTACAGTTTAAGGATAAAGCAAACGGCAAATTAAGACAACTATACCTACCTGACAAGCGTTCGACTTATCAAGATTGACCCGCATTTTCGACGAATAGCTATCTGGCAACGTGATGTTCGAATAAGCCCGTGGTCCTAGCGTTAATCGACCTTTAGCGTCGCCAGCATAGCGCGGATATAGCGTTTTAGAGCAGAGATTAACGACTCTTATGTTTAGAGCACGTAGCGGACTAAGTGCTAATAAGATTACCATCAACGCTGCGTTGACGCTCATGAGTAACAAAAATAATAATTCGCTATTGCGAACACGACAGAATGGCTTGTCTGCATACGTTGGCGAAGGACAATATTTGAGTCGTTAAATGTTAGCCATTATTGCCTTAACGACCGCGATTTACGATGACACTACGTATACTAGAGACGGCTCTTATCAGCATCAAACAAAGCAAAGCAAAAAGATTGAATCATGGGGTTGTGTATCATTTATTGGTTTGAAGCACAGCAACAACATGGTTACGCGTCATCACTGGCGTAGCAAGAATCCGAATTTAGGGGGGGGGGGTCAAGAGCTTAGGCTGGGCCAAGATTCTAGCTGCCCAAAAATGTCCCTAGGCCCCCTTACCTATAATTTTTCGGCGGCCTTCGGCCGCCGCTATCATAAGGGCCCCCCTTTGCCATTTTTCTGACCCCCCGGAGTTTTAGGGGGGGGGGGGGGGAACATGCCCGCCTCTCCCCTGTGCCCCAAGGGTGGCCACGCCACTGCGCGTCATTGGCAGTCAGTCGCTGCATCTAACAGCATTTCCGCCAAGTGGCATACCTACGACCCCTCGGGAGGCAGGGCGGGGGGGACCCAAGTGGGGACCCTTACCAAATTTTTTTGGCGCCGGCCTTCGGCCGGTGCCGAAAAAATGCCTTGGTCCCCCTTTGGTAGTTTTTTGAGTGTCCGATTTCTGCCTTATAGCGGATTTTAACCGTTCTTTTGGTATGTTTAAACCAAGAACAACACGCCGAAGGCGCCTCTAAAGAGAGTTTCCTGGCTTCCATAGCGAAAAATTCGTAGAAAATTGAAGGTCTAAATGGTTTTGAGCGATAAATATCAAGAGTTTTAGCCCAAGATGGCCCGCCGCAGACGGCGCCAAGGAGGATTTTGAGCTTCTTGGGTAAATAATGTTGAAAAATTGTTATGCCTTGGTCCCCCCTTACCTCGCCGGGCTTTCGCCCGGGCCCGCCTAGGTACGCCCTTGTTCCCACCATCGGTCTGGAAAACAGGTAACTCATAGGTACGGGTAAAGTTCTACTTACATGCTGCAACCGGCTCGCTATCGCATGCATCGCATAGCAACAAGCATAAGAAGCAAGAGCTTGCATACAGCAGAAACAAAAATAGTGTCGTCATACGCATAAAAAGTTTCGAATTATTGCATTAGTCTAGGACAACCCTGTGCGGGGGCCGAACATCCAGGCCCCGGCCCCCGCCCCCGGCCCCCGGCCCCCGGCCCCCAGCCTGGTCCGGGCCCCCGGCCCCCGGCCCCGCGGGGGCCTCAGATTATGGGCCCCCAGGGGGCCGGGGGCCCACGGCCTCCTAAAATTGTTCGTAGGTCGCTAAAGCTCCTTAAAACATGCACATTTATGACATTTTAGGCTTAATTTATATACTATTTTTGGTCTGTTACTAAAGAATGGCGTTGAAAACTTATTATTTTTCCCTTGCCTGAACGGGGCCTGCGGCCGCCGGCCCCCGTCCGACCTCAGGCCCCGGCCCCCGCACAGGGTTGGTCTAGGAGCATGTCCTACCGCTGTGTCATGAAAGCAGTTAATGCTATGAATCATGTGGTATCGACATGAGCGTCGGTCCAAGAACGCAGCAACGGAATAAGGACCGTCTACACGCAAACATATCTGCTTGGCCAATGTAATCTCCGATAACATACCCGAATGCGCTAATGTGAATTAACTGCATTCGAGGAAAAACCTGGTTGCAGCCAGTAGCTTTGGTTCTTCGGTTTCGCTGATTACGGCTTAGCGGCGAAGGATACCGTAAGCAGAATGTTATTATGCAAAATGGCTCACGGACAGAGATCTAGAACTCTAATTCTAAGTAATGACATTCCCGT
Organism: Aphelenchus avenae; assembly: GCA_020875895.1. NCBI lineage: Eukaryota > Metazoa > Nematoda > Chromadorea > Rhabditida > Aphelenchidae > Aphelenchus > Aphelenchus avenae. The sequence continues at coordinate 2,946 of JNEY01001102.1, forward strand.
TTTAGCTTATAAGAGGGACTGTAAAAATTAGGACTAGCAGAACCGTAGGCCTTGTGACTGGACGAAAGTCAAGGCGAGCTGCTGTTTCGTATTTTTGGCAATGTGGCAACAGGGAACATAGCCAGATTGGACATCACCGAATATGTTCCACGTCAACGAAAAACCCGAAGTTATTTGTAATGGCAATCACATTCGGCGTATTTTTTCAAACCTGGGAGAAAAGAGTTGCTTCAGGGATCCCTACTTAGCTGCTCTTCAATACGCCTAGTTCGGGCAATTGCAATAGAGTGTGAAGCACTATCAACTCCATTACATGCTTTACAATTAGGGTTAGACGGCCGTACCGTACTACGGGCCGTACCGTATTCCGTACCGTATTATACGGTACGGAGTCTTGGTCCCCTTTTGTACCTCGGTAAAATAACAAAAAAATGCGGCATTTTTACCAAAATGACATTTTACTGCTTTTTTACTGAATCGACTTTTACTGAATGACGTTTAACGAATCGACATTGGAATTAGTTTTGTTGAATCGACAGTTATCATTACCCCTCCCCCGCAATTTTTCGAACAAAACCCGCGAAAAGAAAAAATTGGCCAAGACTAGTGGTAGGCCGGGGCGATGCCGACCAGGGCCCCTCTCCCCGACGCGTGTTTCGCCGCCAAATTCGGTTTGTCGGATTCGGGTCGCGGCCGAACACTAGTTGAAGCCTAAACCGACAATCATAAATGGTTCTAATGATAGGTACTTATAGTCGACATAGTACAATCAAAAACTAGTGGAGCGTACCAGACCTAATTCGTGACCGATGTCCACGACCGCTTGTAAAAATTGCATTTATAACTAGCTTGCTCCTGGGAGTTCGATCTCATGCAGCGTAGACTATGCAGCTTAGGATTGTTCGCGAATTTTTATGTGTAATTCAAAACCTGTTAGTCGACGCCATTGTGTGTTCGACGAGGTTGAACAGCGAGATTTCACAAATAATTGTGCGTTAAAATCGCTTGATCTTGACACGTGATGTTCGCGGTGCAGCGGCTACGATGACGCAGATTTGATGGGGCATGATGAACTTCGGAGAAGCAGGTATTTTTAATCAATCTTAACAAGGAATTAAGTGTACGTGCATACAGTTCAAATACTACTGATTACAGCGAGCCTTTCAAAACCTGATCGCTGCCTCATACACACAACGTCGAGCCAGGATTTTCCGACTGCTAACGAGAGAGGTAGCTTTCTGAACTTTGTTTAGCCTCGGTATCGTTTATAATATTTAGCAGGCAACAGGCCTTTGAATAAGGTAACAAGCTCTCAAATATAGCTGTCTTATCGGTGATCATCAAAGTGCAGGATCATCTAGGCGCTTTCGTAAATGCTAAGATATGCAATACTCATCCGAACATCAGTCTATTGAATGCCTGCAAAGTTTCGCTTTAAGCGCTACAAAAATGCGCATGGTACGATCAAATACGGATCTGTTGTGAAGAAAAATAAAACATATGCTTTGCTACAGGAATATTACTCAGTGCACTAGGTAGTGCCACACTCAGCGTCCACGATGAGCAACCTAAAATGGTTGTGCACGTTTTCAGCCTCTCCTATGTGTTGCTCCACAGGCCTGGTAAACCGCCGATGGAGGGGCATACTAGGAAGAAAAGCTGTCAGGGGAAAGAAGTAGCCTTCGATACACCAAAGACAAAATAGCTCCTAAAAATAGACGTTTAGAGCCGAGCCATTGGACTCCCTGCCGTTTTCCATGGGACGGAGAACGGCGCAACGAAGGGGCCGCCGTTCCGTACTAGCATGAAACGGAAGTCGGCAGGCGGAGGCGTGATGGGTGTTTGCCTAGTCTACCAGGAAACGTAAAAACTTGCTCGCGAATGCGCTGAAATGGAGAGCGAATGTAACTGAAACCACATGCTTCTGTCAGCCTGACGCCCTCGGTATTCGCCACGACACGTAGGTATAGAATATCGACAGCATTTATCGGCTCGGTCCCGTCCTTTGTGTGCAAATAGACCCGAAAGTTGCAAAGCCGCTGGGCCCAGCACTTTACCATTACCCTGCCTAGTCGACAGAACACTGCTTATGATCGGACAAGTTGATGACGCAACGCATGAATGAGCTGCGTGACTTAGCAAATCACTATAAACTGTAGGCTTAGGCCTAGCCTCAAACGCGTAGCTAGGACCCCTCGGGAGGGGGAGGGGTGCACCCAAAAGCGGACCCTTACCTACTTTTTCCGGCGCCGGCCAAGGCCGCCTCCGAAAAAACGGCTTGGACCCCCTTTGGGTAGCTTTTTTAAGTTTCCGATTTATACCCTATTACAGACTAACAGAGATTTTGGTGTATTTCAACCTCGATTGCATAGCCCGGAAGATGGCGGACACTTGAATGCTCGTTGTCTTTATTTAGTGCGCATTTGACTGTTAAGCATGAAATTAGAATCATTTAACAAAATATATAATTTACAAATTACTCTCATTCTTATGGTGTAAAACCTGTTACTGGTCATTTGTTCGGGAAACACTGTTTGGATCAAAGTATTGTCACCGTTATGCATGTTCTAATGACGATGTTTTGGCGGGCCCTTGGCTAGAATACTCCACGTTGCAAGGCGGAGCACGGGGAAACCTAACGGTGTCGCAATGGACGGGGATTTTTGACCGCCCGAATTACAAGTATCAGCGAGTGGTCGTCTAAATCGAGCTCAAACTAAAATAAGGAAGAACTTTTGCTCATACTGAATGCAAAACTAAGAACGATGTTACTACGGTTCAGCACTTGGAAGGTAGCGGCCGGTCGACGATGTCGACTGATAAGCGCGTGCGACACACGGCTAATTCGCGAAGGAGTGATTATACGAAAGCAGTGAAAAGACCCAACGCCTCACGTACGTATAAATGATATTTTCGTATTCGAAAAGGTCGACAGAACGGTATGCTGTGCGCTGTGATGTTGAGAACAGAACATAACTGTGAAGAACAGAGCACCGGACAGCAACCATACTCAACTGGGCCTTTCATCACGGCCGAGGACCAACTTATGGGCCGTCTATCGGCGCCCGAAGAATAGCCCTTCCGGCAATCGAAGAATTAAATGCCTCGTGATTGTGAAAAATTTCAGGACAAAGTAGGAAACAATATCACTTTCAGAACTCTTTATCACAAGACTACTTCATGCATCTCCACAGATAGGCGTTTTGCACGCGTACAAATCTGACTGTCCTCAGACAAATACATCACATGTCCGCGGCTCAGTGACAAGACATTCGTCGGGAACCACCGGAAAACCCGAGAATGTCGACTGTCCGCAACAATGATGACTTTGTCGAAATCCCATGCTATGTGCATGGGAAATCTCGTGAGAAACCTGGTGAGAGCAGATCGGACGGCTCCTGAGAACGCGTTCGGAAGGTCATGAAACGAGGGTCCCTGGCTATTGGGAATGTGCGTTGGATCATGGAAAAGGCGGAAACTTCTTCTACGGTTGCAGCTGACGACGTCGCTGGGACGGAGTTTGCCAGAAGAGGCCGTCGTTCTGGCTGTGCACGAAGCCAGCTTCCGGGTGGATGAAAGGGGAGCCCTGTGTGATTGTGAGCATTCGACCGGATAATATATGCCTTCAAGCATAGAGGACGCGGCAGCTCAAAGTTCTTACGTTCGCGAGAGCCAAAGTCTTCAGTCCTCCGAGGTATCGGCAAAATGTCCTAGAGATCGCGGTGGCGCGTATGCTTACATGTCCGTGCCGTTGCGCAGGGACAGCTTGCGAACATCGATGAAGTGTTTAGCAATGATTACTGCAGAGTACTAATTTGCTGTAAATAAAATATTTTCCATCTTCGCAACGTTTTCCTAGGAGTATCTTCAACGGTTCAGGCACGCTGCTAAACGGGCTCGAAAACCTGCTGTTGAACGAACGACTGTCACACCAGGGGTATATGTGTGGGGAGGAGACAATTTTTGGATCTTCTTCTCGAAAAATGTCATTATTGCCCAAATTTAGCTTCGCCTGCGTCGGACCAAAAATCGGATTCTTCCCAAATTCGCCTTGGTTTTAATCCAGTTTTTCTCAAGCGCGTAAAGCTCTTAATAGGGTTTCAAAGTTGTAGAAGACTAAATTTTTTCAAAACCTGCGGATCTCATCGAACGATACATTCTTGCTGTATAATGGTGTATTTGTTTTCGCGCGGTCTATTCGACGGACTTCCTATAGAATTTGTGCGGGCTCCACATGGGGCAGAGATGGGGGGGGGGGGGGGGTTAGGGACCATTGAAGTCCACCTACAAGGCGGAAGAAGTTAAACAAGCGCATGCGAATGGAAAATGAGTTGGTTCTCAATTCCTGGGTTTGGATTAGAAATCCATGCCTGACTTTATGAGTAAAATCGACCATAAAGACTACTCTCCACCGTGCTCTTCTTCAGTACGGCTCTCTTCAGTACCGCTTTTATCAGTACATCTCTTTTCAGTGCCGCTTTGTTCAGTACGGCTGTTTTCAGTACCGCTTTCATCAGTACGCTCTTTTCAGTACGGCTTTGTTCGGTGGCCGGGTTGGCAAGCGGATAGGCCTCTCGAATGGCACTACCGGGACGGAGCCCCCATATGACTCACAAAAAAAGAGCACCGCGAGCACGCGCAGCGTTTGAGTACTGCGTTTCGCCAAGAGCATTTGTTCCGTCAAAAGTTATTGTATCTCACCCGGCTTGGTAATGTTACACACACGGCTTAATATTGCATCTCAGCCAAAAGCAATTATCTGCGGCTAGGGAGAGCGGGGAGTGGGCGGGTTCTCACCGCGAGGACGCGAAGCGTCCGAGCGATGCACGTCGTAGCTTAGACACTAGCTGAGCCCACTAGCTCAGGCTTAGGCATGCGAACTTTGAAAGGCAACTTTTATCACTGGTGCTGAAACAGACTAGTGCCGAAAAGCTGGTGCCGAGACGTAGGTCACTCGAAGGAAACAATTATGGTACTGAAGTAAGCGGTACTGAAAAAAGCGGTACTGAAAAAAGCGTACTGAAGAAAGCCGTACTGAAAAAAGCGGTACTGAAGAAAGCCGTACTGAAAAAAAGCCGTACTGAACAAAGCGGTACTGAAGAGAGCGGTACTGAAAAAAGCGTACTGAAGAAAGCCGTACTGAAAAAAGCGGTACTGAAGAAAGCCGTACTGAAAAAAAGCCGTACTGAACAAAGCGGTACTGAAGAGAGCGGTACTGAAAAAAGCGTACTGAAGAAAGCCGTACTGAAAAAAGCGGTACTGAAGAAAGCCGTACTGAAAAAAAGCCGTACTGAACAAAGCGGTACTGAAGAGAGCGGTACTGAAAAAAGCGTACTGAAGAAAGCCGTACTGAAAAAAGCGGTACTGAAGAAAGCCGTACTGAAAAAAAGCCGTACTGAACAAAGCGGTACTGAAGAGAGCGGTACTGAAAAAAGCGTACTGAAGAAAGCCGTACTGAAAAAAGCGGTACTGAAGAAAGCCGTACTGAAAAAAAGCCGTACTGAACAAAGCGGTACTGAAGAGAGCGGTACTGAAAAAAGCGTACTGAAGAAAGCCGTACTGAAAAAAGCGGTACTGAAGAAAGCCGTACTGAAAAAAAGCCGTACTGAACAAAGCGGTACTGAAGAGAGCGGTACTGAAAAAAGCGTACTGAAGAAAGCCGTACTGAAAAAAGCGGTACTGAAGAAAGCGTACTGAAGAGAGAGGTACTGATAAAATGGTACTTCGCTACTCTCGCATCATGCAAGTATATATTAACTGACATCGCCTTTTAAAATGTCCCCTTTAGTCCGAATCCGGATTCAGACGCATAACTCGTCAAATCATAATGCCTACAGCGTTCACTTCTACGTAAGCACGGTTGTTTAGGAAAAGACTCTTGGAAAGACCAAAACAAATGGCCTCATACGTTCTTTTTGACGTACCAGACTGATACTGTCAGCAAGTCTTGTGGTGTTGTACCTTTGTTGTTTTTTATGCGATCTGCAGGACATTCTTCTGGCCGTATGTCTACACTGCTGCTTCTGACATGTGTACATGTTCTACGGAATGGGTCATCACACTTTGCTCTAGCTCTACCTTTTTTCATCGTACTGCGTGCGGCGAGCGTAAAACAGCTCCTGGGGCTTTAGGCGTTCAGATCTAAGCACGGCAGCCCGCGAATACGACAAAAGATTCCTGCTTTCATCTTTCCTTGTCATTCTCGAAAACGGCTACCGGTTGCATGCACCCATTCCATGGAGCCTGCATCATTCCGCCAAACTTATCGACGTTCACTTTCACCACATGCCTACTACATCGAAGAAAGCGATTTTTGTCATCACCAGCATTAACGCGCAGAATTTACGTGTGCAAAACACACAAACCTTCACGAGCATAATTCTTAAAACGTTTATCTTGCGATTTCCACTTCAATACTTTGCAATACTCATGGCGCCTCTAAGCCGCAAGCGTGCTTCGATTTCGCTGGGACTAAGCTCCTTGGCCCTGGATGCCAGCGACTCGTCGGATGAAGTGCTTGCAGAGCTCACAACCGAGGAAAATATATCTAGTTAATTTAGGTGCAATCTCACCGCCTGGGCGGTGTTTACTCCCTGGAGCCCAACTACGCTTTTGGGGTCGTCATTGATACAAAACATCGCAAATTTATGTTCAAGCCACGGACAGAAGTTCGACGGAATTAATGCCGTACAACCTAACTTCTATGGAATACCTAACCTACATAAAAATCCATACAAATTCTAACCTCTATGGAGTACCTAAGCTACATAAAAATCCAGCCAAATTTTGCTTTGATACAAATTCCCTCGCATCATACGATTCATGCGTATGATGCGAGGGCAATCGAAACATGTCAGATATTCGGTAGCATGCGGGCTTTGACCTGGAAATCCCCTTATGAAGAACTTCGTGACGCTTCCTAATTCTTGGGTATGCTCTTAGCGACTATTCGAGGATAATAGGCCTTGGTGTCCACTGGATGTCAGCATGAAACAACAGACATTCGCCTTCTCTAGTTCTATTCTACCGAGAACTGTCGGGGAACGCAGATGGCAGACTCGACGATAGCGGCCATATGGGAAGGCCATGGAAAAAGTTAATCTGGAAGATCATGGGGACAAGGATTCAAAGCGGAGTTGGGCAAGACAGTGCGATGTTATGTCAACGAGAAAACGACTCGAAAGAACGTCATCGAATATCGTCTACGTCAAAGAAAACCTGATGGTCATAGTACATCGATGTGGTGCGGGGTACAAGGGTGATCGGTATAGTCTAGTGGGGCTAACGGGGATATGAATTCTAGCAAGTTGCATATCTGAAAGCACCGAAGAACTTCCTCGACATTATTCGGCTACAACAAAATTGGCCATCACAAACTGAGCAGGGCAAATTAATTTCGGTAATTGGGTATACATCTGATATAGGTAGATGAAGTTCGGTCAGATTAAGCATTTAAAAGTAGCTAGTTGGCTAGTTAGCTGTTAGTTAACTAGCTGTACTGAAGTTTCTCTTACTATACAGTTTAGCGGTATTCAGTTTGACGTTAATTTGATGTTTGTTTGATGCTTGCACGTTGGTATTCGATTTACCGCTATTCAACTTCTGCAGCACCCGATCCGTGTTACGCAGCGGCCAAAATCAAGAGCAAGCTTCAGAGAGTCTAGCGAGTCTCACACATGTTTTGCTTCTTGGGACCCCCTGCAAATGTCGCAGCTAAATATGAGGCAAACGCTGCAGTAGTGAATGTGAAACAGTCGGTCGGTGATCGAAAGACAGTATCCTAATGATGTCGACTGATAAGCGCAAGGCGGCCTGCATGTAATTTACGGTAGCCCTGCCTGTGCAAAACTAAGAACGTACTCGAACGTGATTGTAGTTATCCGCTTAGAAATTCCGAGGGCAACCAAAATTCCATCTTGTGCATTACAAGACCCGCATGACCATTCTTTTCCATGATGTCAGCTGGAACGCTCCATTCATGAATCATTTCCGTTACCGCGAGAGCTGAGGGCTTGCGATAGGCGTCGCGTTTAGGACGGTTTCTACATACCTACAAGCACGTCGACAAACCATCGGCCACGTGTAGTTCACACATGGTGGGGTAAAAAGGGCAGTTAAAAATCTGTGCGCCCTCGTATGCATTGCCTTGACATGGTTTTTAAGGATTATTACGCAACTTAGACAGTTACCCTTTTTTCGTCAGAGAAGAGACGTTTCAGATGTGGTTTAGGCTGGTGCCTCGCAGGAGCAAATTTGTAGAGAAATGGATACCATAGGCTTCTGGTCCCACTACAAACAAGTTGAAACTTCCAGAACTGGTCTTGTTTTTTTCTTTGCAACATCGCTTAAACCTTGTGGTCCTGTAACACACGCATGAAGACCTCACAAATAACAAAAAAAAACTCTGTACTGCCGCACAAAACCTGGCATAGCAGGCATAGGTTTGCCCATCACCCCAGCGGTCTCATCGCATTCGAATACGGCTAGAGGTTGCACTGCGTCCGAACAAGTGCTCACCAAATCATGCGCTCAGTGGCCTATTTGGGCCTCGACGGGCCTTCGGCCCGGCGAGGTAAGAGGGGACCAAGGCAAAATAAATTTTCAACGCAACTTTACCAAGAAAGCCTAAAATCCTCGTTGGCTGCGCCTACGGCGGGCATATTTAGGCTAAATACGTGATATTCGGGACTGACAAACCATTGAGGCCTTGAATTTTCGACGAATTTTATTCCAAAAAAGCCCAAAAACACTTTTTGGCGGGCTATATTGGGTATAAACACGCCAAAATCAGTGTTAAAAACCGCTGCGTGGCAAAAAAGGGAGACTTCGGAAAACTACGAAAGGGGGACCAAGGCATATTTTCGGCGCCTGCCTTCGGCCGGCGCCGAAAAATAGGTAAGGGTCCTCCCTTACCATGGCGCCCTTCCCCTGACCGGACCCAAGCTACGCCACTGCATGCGCTCCGAACGGGCTGAACACTAAGGACCCCGTCGACGACCCTACGTTTACCTGCTAAAACCTGAATGTTGCTCCAAACGTTCTCGCAGGTTTATTTATTTCACCTAATAGGCTGTTTCAAGCGTTGCACAGTTAGCCGGGTCTTTTGACATTCAAAAGTATACGTGTTGTAGCCGATGACGTTTTTCAGCCGTAAACGTTATCGGCTAGCCGATGATGTTTTTTAGCAGTATCGGCTGAAAATTCAACCGATAACGTTATCGGCTGAAAAACGTCGTCGGCTACAACATACGCATAATCGCTGCTGCGAAAGTGCATGTCCAACCTGCAATATGATGGAGAAGCACTGATCTGCGTGCCATGAGCATGAGCATAACAAAAACGATGGAACGAACTTCACCGATTTCAATGCTAAAAACCAGAGCTTTTCGACCGTTTAGGACATGTAGAGTTCCCACATGTACACTCATTCGGTGATAGATTAAAAACACTCTTTTGCATCGAGGAAGAGAGGGTGCAGTAAACCGGGGATAAGCGGATGGGTGCTGTCGCCCATTTTGATGCGGACGAGATTCCAGCCACGGCTTGGCATAAAAAAATGCTCATAATCTGCCACCGCGTGCAATCTGGTCGTCACATTGCCATGATTGTAGGAACGCCATCTTTTGCTTCAGGGCCGTTCCCATCGAAAAAATTCAAAGTGTTTTCGAATAGTGGAAAAGGGGACCGATCTATACCGTCTAATAAGCATCCCCTCCGTTTGACCCATCTTCTAACAGACACCAGGGGCGTAGCCAGCCGAGAATTTTGGGGGCGGCCTAGGGTAAGAGGGTTTCTTTGTCGGCGATTTGCCGATTTTTCTCTGATTTTCGGCGTCTCGTGGTAGTAATGCAGCCCTGTTCCACGTCAGCACTCGCCAACCTGCCGCTTGCCGCCATCAATCAACGACACATGCTTCGATCGTCACGCCCAAACCTCTCTCTCTTGCTCTCGATCGCTTCGTTCTTTTACGGGACTTGTGGGAGGGGATTCGCCCAAGACGCCGGCTATAAAAGTCGGGTCCGTCGAAGGCCCGCCGTTCCAGTGTTCGGCCACGGGAGTGCGTCCCGAGCCGCCCAATAAAGAGGACTAGGCATTAACTAAGGTGCACTGAGAACCCTGGCCCAAGGATAGGGTGCCAGAAGGAAGGCTCAAAGGGAGCTATTTCTTGTGCCCAAGTGGGCAACTGACCCCTGGCCGAAAGGCCGCAAGTAATTAAACGGGACAACGTGACGCCCTACCTAAAACTCTGACGGAAAAGGAAAGACTCTTCGGAGATTCAGTCTTATCGGCTCTACCAACATTAATTTTTTCCCCTTTTCTTGACATTCTTACTCAGTTGCGTTAAAATGCCTTGGCCCCCTCTTTCATAGTTTCAGACAACTGTCGGTTTTTGGCCCTTTTAACGTTGAAAATTCTTGATTATAAAAGGATTCACATGAAGTAGCCCGCGCGCCAGGGCGATTATTAGGCTTGCTTCGCAAAAATTTATCGAACAATTGGCCTTTTTTATAGGAAAAATCGGCGAAATTTGGGAGTTTCCTCATGACTTTGCCCGCCGCAGCCGCCACCAGCAAGGGTTTTGGGTTAGCGAGGGAACTGAAAACGAAAACTTGACACTGCCTTAAGGCTACATGCTGATCTAAGTGTACCAGAGAGCACTATAGCCAGCCGCAGGTCCTCCCCCCAGCGCTTTTCGAGGCTTATTTGGCACATTCCGCATGAGATTCTGACACATGTATTCTGACACTGCACGACAGTTGTAAAGAGTTATAACCTCGAAAAGCCCGCCACACGCGAATCTAATGCTTCAGCTAGAGCAAATGATAGGATTACATTAAAAACACACTTTTTCCTCTAATCGACTGAAATTTCGAAAATTGCTTTGGTCCCCCTAGTTACGCACCTGAAGTTCGCGGACCACAACCTTGCTCAAGGTACAAATTTTGAAGGTCCCGGGCGGCCCAAAGCACGGTGAGCAAGGGAGGCAAAGTATTGGTGATGAACGTATAACTGAAAGTACATAGAAATCTCGCTGCCGAGGCCATCGAGGTCGGCACCAACGACCACCCGCTGATTCTCGCTGCTGTCGAGTACCTTGTGGAGCAAGGCGTACCTTGAGCGCCTCCCGGAGCTCATGGATGCCGTGGAGCGTCAGTTGGAAGTCTGCGTCGTGCTGGCATGCGCTCTTCGGTTAGACCATCGGCATGCGTTTGAAGGGCCTCCCCAGCCACAAGCAGGGCAAAGTCGTCAACGCGATCAACAACATCTTCAACGACGTCGAGGAGGCGGCTACCTCGGAAGCTGCTCTCTCGAGAAGTGCCGGCGTCCACCGGGTCAGATCCCATGTTTGGTGCTAGCTTGTTAAACTAATATAAACTACATTGCCTTGTTTTTTTCCTTTGCTCAATGCCTAATGCGATTCCTATTTGCATGCCTTCAATTGCACGTGAAGGACACGAAACTAGCGGCGACATAAGCGGCAACTCGTTCCGTGATCGATGAAAACATGGACTCTGACATGCATTCAGAATAATAGTTCGTACCTTGACTTTGCAAAGCGGCCTTCGGCCGTCGATAAGGTAAGGACACTTTGATGAAAAAATTTTTTACGTAAGTAAATTTTAAGGTATAATGGCTTCCTATTCGTTAATATTGTGTAAATAAGACATTCTTATTATAGCGTAAGTTGCCGGATCTAGTGAGACTGCCCGAAGACCAAACCTCGGTCTGCTTGACTGAGTAATGTCTTCAAGAGGCTGAAGACTTCGGGAGGCGAGGCATGTCGGCTATTACCCGGAGTTTGCGCGCATGCGCCTCTCAAAGCGTCGCTGGTTCCCGAGTGGAAAACCTGCGCCGCAAGCAAACAAACATTCTACGGTCGTAGGACCGACGCCGTCTAGTGAGTTGGAAGTGAGTCGTTCATCTCGGGAGTCTCGCCGCTAGTCGTCGCTGTATTTCGTCCCAAATTGCTGCTGTATTTCGTCTTGTGTTAGTGTAAGTTTCTCGTCGTCTTAGTAGGTTGCTTTCGGTGTCCCAATAAATAAGTTGCGCGCATTTAAAGGTTGTGGCTTAGACGGTTTGGTGGGCTTTATAGGGCGTCCTAGGGCCATTGTAAGGCTGCCAAATTGTTACACTAAAATAAAGGGAGAACTTTTGCTCACACTGAATGCAAAACTAAGAAGGTTATTACTACGGTTCAGCAATGTGGAAGGTAGCGGCCGGTCGACGATGTCGACTGATAAGCGCGTGCGACACACGGCTAATTTGCGAAGGAGTGATTATACGAAAGCAGGAAAAGACCCAACGCCCACGCATAATGATATTTCCCTATTCGAAAAGGTCGACAGAACGATAAGCTGTGCGCTGTGATGTAGAGGACAGAACAGAACTGCCAAGAACAGTGCACTGGACAGCAATCATGCGCAAATGGACCTGCCATCACGACCGAGGACCAACTTACGGGCCTTCTATCGGCGCCCGAAGATAGCCCTTCCAGCAATCGAAGAATTAAACGCCTGATGTTTGTGAAAAATGTCAGGACAAAGTAGGAAACAATATCACTTTCAGAACTCTTTATCACAAGACTCCTTCATGCATCTCCACAGGTAGGCATTTTGCACGCGTTAAAACCTGACTGTCCTCGGACAAATACATCACATGCCCTCAGTTCAGTGACAATACATTCGTCGGGAACCACCGGAAAAATCGAGAATGTCGACTGTCCGCAACAAAGATGACTTTGTCGAAAACCCACGCTGTGTGCTCTCGTGAGAAATCTGGTGAGAGCAGGTCGGACGGCTCCTGAGAACGCGTTCGGAATGTCATGAAGGTAGGGTCCATGGCTATTGGGAATGTGCGTTGGATCATGGAAAAGGCTTCTTCTGCGGTTGCAGCTGACGACGTCGCTGGGACGGAGTTTGCCAGACGTGGCCGTCGTTCTGGCTGCGCACGAAGCCAGCTTCCGAGTGGATGATAGGGCAGCCCTCTTAGACTGTGAGCATTCCACCGGATAATGTATGCCTTCAAGCATAGACGACGCGGCAGCTCAAAGTATTCACGTTCGCGAGAGCCAAAGTCTTCTGTCCTCCGAGGTATCGGCAAAATGTCCTAGGGACCGCGGTGGCGCGTATGCTTACATGTCCGTGCCGTTGCTCACGGACAGCTTGCGAACATCGAAGATGTGTTTAGCAATGATTACTGCAGATAACTAATTTTCTATAAATACTGGGCGGAGTTACGGTTAGCAAAGCTACTAAGGTTTTTAGACCGCCTTCTATCACTCTTCGTACGAGTATCTTCAATGGTTCAGGCACGTTGCTAAACGGCCTCGAAAACCTGCTGTTCAAGGAAACATCGCGTCAAGGATCTATTTGGGGGGATTAGGTAATTTTTGAACGTTCAACAAATAAACGAATATTCTTGTCTTTTCGACTAATTATCATTTTTGCACCAAATTTTGGCTTAGTTTGCGGTGGATCAAAAAATCGGTTTCTTCCAACCATTCGTATATCATTCTTCATAGGGTTTCATTCTTGTAGAAAAGTAAATGTCTTTCAAAACCCTCGGATCTTGTCGAACGTGACATTCTTGCTGAGTAGTGCTGTGTTTCTTTTCGTGCGGCAGATTCGACGGACTACCGTTAGAAAGGCGTATAGAGTTTATGCGGGCTCCACGCAAGGGGGGGGGGGGGTAAGGCCACCGAAGTCCTCCTACGAGGCGTAAGAAGTGAATCAGCGCATGCGTATGAAAAATGAGTAGGTTCTCAGTTAGTTAGAGAGTACCAAGAATTACAGAAGGTGGAGCGAATACGGATGATCTCTCTAAAACATGGACTGTTTAGCAGCAAAATGCGCATTTTGGGCAGCACTCGTTGTATTATGCCTGTTCCGGCTCAAATTCTATAAGCCATATTACGTAGACGACGCCACAAAACCTGTCGCCCTGGGTTTGGATTAGGAATCCATGGAATCAGTAATCGACATCGCCTTTCATAATGTCAAGCTTTAGGCCAATACCGGTGCAGACGCATAGCTGATCGGATGATAGTGCCTACAGCGTGACTAGCGACCGCTCCTACGTCAGCACGCTTGTCTTGGGAAAGACACTTGGAAAGACCAGGGCAACTAGCATCATACGCTATTTTTTGCCGCATTGTTTCCTAACGTACCACATCGATACTATGAGGCAAGTCTTGCGCAGTTCTACCTTGGTTCTATATATTCTGCATCTGTAAGACATTCTACTGGCCGCGTACATTGCCCTTGACATGTGGAAATGTCCTACATGAATGGGACACCACACTTTGCGCTAGCTTCATCTTGACTCTTCGTACTGCATGCGACGAGCGTGAAACAGTTGCTCGGGCTTTAGGCGTTCAGACCCGAGCTGAACAACAATGCAGCTGCACGTTTCTGTCTTGCTCTCAGGGGAAGCCCCTTACCGACAAGAACGGGTTTCACATGGATTAGAACCCGCGTGTGCAAAACTTATGCCCAGGGCAAGTTATTCCCGCATTTGTGACAACAGTTCAGAGTAACCTTGCAGTCTGGTGGCGCCTTCTGTCCATTCGTTTAACCAAGAGTTCAAGTTTATAACCATATCAAACGCATTATCTGTAAAACGTCGTCGCATTGGACGAAACAACAAGATGGAGCAAATATTTTAAAGATCAGAGGTAGCGAAAAGACACGTACGCACTAGACAGCGCACAATGATATTCGGATCTTTGTCGAACCACGTACAGATCACACTGTTAGTGGAAAACTTTGTTTTTTTTAACTTTATCCGATTATTTAAAAAGCTATTATCTTGCTTGCAGCAATAAAAGCGCAAATAAGGACGAAGGTTATAGGAGCAACCGAAGATATCGCATTTACTCAAAGAGCAACTTAAGGTGCCAAAACCTGTGTACGCTGCCTTAATATACCTTGCTCTTTGTACTCTTGTATGCCTTGCATAGCAATTCTTAGTCGCATCTCTTACGTTACACAAAAGCCTGCTAAATGCGAGCGTCGTTTGCCTAATTTGCCTTTCGCGTTACGAAGGCAGCCTCGTGGAGAGATATTAGCATTAACTCGAAGCCTGGCGACATGAAATAGTCTCAGAGGCCAAGCACATTATTTCCCATAAGTAGGGGAAACCC
Organism: Aphelenchus avenae; assembly: GCA_020875895.1. Taxonomy (NCBI): domain Eukaryota; kingdom Metazoa; phylum Nematoda; class Chromadorea; order Rhabditida; family Aphelenchidae; genus Aphelenchus; species Aphelenchus avenae. Next base: position 18,088 of record JNEY01001102.1, read on the forward strand.
AGCAAAACCTATCGACGGTTCGTGCAGCGACCACTTCATGCCAGGTAAACTAAAGTAAAAGGTCGCTTTTAAAAATAAGCATGTTTGCAACCTTTTTTATTCGCGACCTCTATTCGTACAAGCCAAGTTGTCCAGGTTGATGGTAAACGGTAAAAAAACCTGGTCGGTGCCAACTGCGTGAGCCCTTTCCGGATATTCATACGAGCTCACGCACGTCTACGGCAGAGCACACCATTGTCCGCATAATAATCACTTACGTGGAGAAACATCACACGAAGCGTAAAGTGTTCATTGTAACGAGATTTCCACGGAAGATTCTGTGCAATCGGAGCGTTCTTAAGCTTTTTCGGTACATACTACGTTGACCGCCCAACATATTACCTACCAAAGTCCGTAAGCAAACAACTACTACTGCGGTCGATACCAAATGGTTATAGGGGGAGTCGCTGCTTATGCCGGGGAACAAAAATTTATGGGGGGGGGGGTGTATCGGAGCGCATTGCGTTATGAGGCCGATGTGCCCATTTCCCGAAGAAAACCTAGATCTTCCCGACAATTTAAGACGCATTTCCCGGAAGTTAACCCATCGCTGGCGTCATCAAGGTGCCTATGATGAGAGCGTTATTAGCAGACGTGTGACGTAGACTAACGAAGCACAACTCCCTTTTTTCGCCCTTAGTAGTGAACATAGACTGAGAAAACCCTTGTTAACAAAAAAGGACTTGGTTCAACTGTCCGAAACATGCTGCGCATTTTGAAAATGGATCGAAAGTGTGAGAATCACATCATAGGGTTCTTAATTCAGCAGTTCAATAGAAGCTCAAGCAAGAGCTCCAAGATCCCTCTACTTGAGGATCTACCTGTAAAATTCCAGGTTTCAACTGAGGTATCGTACCGGCTGCACCGTACCGTGCTATCGTTACCGGCTACGGCGTGAGTGGGTCAGGACAGTACGCTTTATGAGACAAAAAGGTCTGAACGACTCAGTCGCTTTCTTAGCTGGAGAAATTAAAAAATTAATTAATTTCCACTACGCTTTCGATTGTGCGTATCAGCTACGATTCGCGGTTGCTGCCCTTGTCGGATTTCCATTAAGCACTCAAGGAGGCTGCTTACAGCTTTCTTAAAACCTGGGCAATATACGATTGTCGTTTATGAAGAACGACACATTTTGGCGATATCTAGTGACAAAGGCTTTAATTTTAGTTTGGCTCCTGCGGCTTTTCAACGCTTCTGTTGACCAGGCAAATTTTAGAATACACTGCTTTTGCCAGGTAACATTTAACTTTCCAGGAAAAACAAATAGTTGTTGGGCGACCCATTTTTATGATGGACAAAAATGGGACACTTCAAATAAAAAAAACGTTCAAAAGCGTCGCACTGTGCGCGTCAGCGCACGCGAGAGGCCGGTTGTATCGTACAGCCAATGGTTGCTCAGTACGATGCAGCACGTCTAACAAGAAGTCGAGGCAAGAAAAATAAGACAAGCACATGACGTAGCCCACTCTCCAGCGCGTCGTCTGAATGGCAGTAATTTGCAAGTAGGTAATAAAACCTGGACATGGCAAATTTCGTCGATGCATGCAGTGGCGTAGCTTGGGTCCGGTCAGGGGAGGGGCGTCATGGTAAGGGGGGATCCTTACCTATTTTTTCCGGCCGGCCGAAGGCCGGCGCCGAAAATATGCCTTGGTCCCCCCTTTGGTAGTTTTCGGAAGTCTCCTTTTTTGCCCCGCAGCGGTTTTTAACACTGATTTTGGCGTGTTTATACC
>JNEY01001103.1:0-23988 GCA_020875895.1 Aphelenchus avenae
TTACAACAGAAGTCATAGTGGTCAAGCGCCTCTCCACGCGGACAGGCTCTCCTCTCCATTTGTCTCTTGCACCGAAAAACCAACCGTCGTCAGGCGGAATTGAAGAGACAGGAGACAAATGGCGTACGTCCCTAAAACAACACATTACATAAGATGAGCTCTTTGAATTTTCATGAATCCTTAACGAGTACGAGACCACGGAGCGAAAAAATGCTTTTCAGGACCAATGCCCTCGCCCCAGCTGATCCCCGACTCGTCCCGGCACGCAAGTTCGAGCCAGAGCAGTGGCGTAGCTAGGATCCGGTCAGGGGGTGGCGCCAGGGTAAGGGGGGACCCTTACCTAATTTTCCGGCGCCGGCCTTCGGCTGGCGCCGAAAATATGCCTTGGTCCCCTCTTCGGTAGTTTTCCGGAGTCTCCCTTTTTTGGCATACAGCGGTTTTTAACCCCGATTTTTGCGTGTTTAAACCCAATAGAGCCCGCCGCAGGCGCCGCCAGAAAGTGTCTTTGGTCTTTTTTGGAATAAAATTCACCGAAATCTCAAGGCCTCAATTTCGGTCTCTATATCACGCATTTAGCCTAAATATGTCCGCCGCAGGCGCCGCCAACGAGATTTTTGGCTTTCTTGGTACAGTTGCGTTGAAAATTTATTTTGCCTTGATCCCCCCTTACCCCGCCGGGCCTTCGGCCCGGCGAGGGGGGGGGGGCGCTGCCCCCGCGCCACCCCCCTAAATACGCCACTGAGCCAGAGGGAAGAGGGGAGGGGAGCTTTTTTTAGAATCTGCGATAAGTGACTTACTCACTACATCCGCGTCGAGCAGTTTGCAAAATTCCAGGTTTACTGACGAAAACTGCAAATAAAAAACATGCGCACTGCATCAACAAAGCCACAAGTAAACGTAAAGTCACTGGTCTTCGCAGCAGCATTGCGCCCCGCTGCGGCCCATAGCAAGTGCCCTGCACCACCCGTACGGGTACTTTGCGGCATGGCACAACGCGTTGCAGTGATCGCTCTGGCATGGGGACATTACGATTGTGACGTCGCAGGATCCGCCCACGCAGCCACCGATCGGCAAGAGGACGGCGACCATCAACGCAGCAGCGATCGCCAGCTTCATCTCGTCACGTTTGGCGGGATCTATTGGGAGGTAGGAAGTAGTCGGTTTCTGAATCAACGCATTGGAGCCGCGGGAGGTGTCGTTTGCTTTCACGCAATTCCTTGTTGATTTGTTGATCATCGCTCCGCATAAACATAGTCATGCGGCTGACCTTTTAACTTGGATGCGTCGAGCGTCAAGGAGCCGGCAGTTGGTTCGAAAACACTGCAAAGACAGACCTTTGCCGCTACCTGCGTAAGGACGTCACCTCATAGTCACACGTTCAAAACAGCAGTTCCGAATAACGAATTGCGTACGTGCATCACCGAATCATCGCAGATATACGAACTGGACACTAAATTACGATATCTCAAAGAACTTTGTAGCCATCAGGCGAAAGCACGCGCGGATATCCCCTAAGGCCAAGCCAACTAAGCTACTAAAAGCAAGTAAGCATAAACAGGTAATTCGTTGATAGACAGTTCCATGTTGCAGCCATTTAACAAGGAATTTCGATAGATTACGTGTTGCAATTGACGTAGTGGCAATGCTTATTACCGGCGTTTCGGCCATGTCTCTTAACAAGAAGCCTCAGTTCAATGCTTCGCAAGACTGTGAGAAACAGAGCATGCACGCGATCTTCGGCAAGTAGACCATGACCAGGATAGCCGCCTGCTGCAGAACCAGCGCTACCGTGAGATCCTTGGCAGCCTTCCAAGTTTTGCTGTTCTTCTGCACACTGCGGCAGATTAGGGAGCGTCCAGAAAATATGTAAGCCTTACAGGGAGGGAGCGGGGGGGGGGGGGGTCAGGCCTTTCATTACATTTGATTACAGGGGAGGGAGGGGCGCGGGGGTCAAGCCCTTGGTTACGTAATCAGCACTGGGTAAAATGTAATTTTGACTACATTTTGTAAATTTTGACCTAAAAATTCGTTGGCATCGCCTGTGGCGGGCCTATTTTCGACTCAGTCTTCAACATATTTAGACCACATTTGCCCAATTTTCGCGTAAAATTTTATTAAAGTCGCCTGCGGCGGGCAGTTGCGGTTGTCCTGGAACCGAATTTTTTCTTCAGTTCCGAGCCAGAGCCAGGCCAAAATTTAAGCAAAAATTTGACAATTGTAATGGGAATTTGCTTTGGCGGCGCCTAGCGGCGGGCCATTGACCTCCCGCTAAATGGCGTCGTTTTGACCAAGTTTTTTCGTGACTTTTGAGGCAAATTTTTCGTCTTCTCTGACTAAATTTTCCATGTTTTCTGCCACGTATTTTTTCCAAAACTTCTTGATGTAAATTAGTCATTTAACAAGGTAAATAACGTGCTTTTAAGCCTACTTAAGCGTCCCCCATCCCATACGTTGGGATTCCCACCTTTGGACAGCTTAAAACCCTGTTTTACAGTTGTAATATTGCATGGGGGAGGGGGGCAGATCCTTGTTTACATTTTGGTTACAGGGGTGGAGGGGGGAGGGTAAGGGCGATGTAATGCTTACACATTTTTGGATGGCCCCTCAGCCGAAAGGATTGTGCAACACAGAAGAGCGACGAGCGGGTCAAATAGAGACCAGAACGATAAAGCGTAGCCGAAATATTGAATAGTGCTTGTGGGTCCAGAGCGAAAAGCGAAGATCACTTTGTCCTCGATGAACGCTCCAGTATACGGGGTTAGCTTGGCTACGTTTTCCTGAATCGAAGTCAAGTGATGAAATGCGGACAAAAAGAACAATCCGCGTTTGTTGCCGAGAATATGGGCCTACTGTCAATGGGCTTATTGCTACGGCTAAAAGTTGGATGCAAGGCACATAGCGAAAAACAAAAAGTTCGGCAAAAACTGTCGTCGGCCTCTTACTTGCTAGGAAATTGAAATAAACCCAAAATCTTTCATATAATGACACCGCTAGACGAACAGGTGTTTCACAACACTTTAGGGCGACAGAAAAAAACGAGTAAAAGAAGCGTACAGAATTTCTATAAACTTACATGGGGAGGCGTGTCGGCGAACTGTTCACAGTTGCTCGCAGAGGGGGAGGCTTAACACTATCTTCGGGTGAAGAGCAAAATTCCCGTCGCAAGCGTTGAAAGGCAAACTGCATTCGGTTTGTGGAATTCGAAGCTCTCTTGTCGCTGGTGTCGCCTATGCCGAGCGTTCCCAGTATATCTTCTTCAACAGCCATTTTCACTTTTCGTCATTACGATTGGATTAGATATAGCCCTTAAAATCCCTGCCTTCACACAAGACAAAAAAGTAGCGAACTCCAAAGACCTTTACTGCAGACTGACCATAGATGCAACGATACAAGGCGTAATACAGGGCGAATATTTGCATATCGGCGACTAAAAGGCCAAAACCTTTTATGAACGTAGAGCGATGGAGGGGTTAAGCGGCTGTTCACAAATGTTCAATAGAGAGGAAGGGTTTCCGAAAAACTGTTTTGTCTTCACACTGGTTTCCTCGTTGGCTTATTCATCGGCGTTTTCGTGGATGGCCTCGTAACGACTATTGTCTACGCTTCGTTATTGTCCATTTGCGAACCTATAAAAGCGGGCTTATGCTCCGTGTTTATCGCTAGGAATGTGATGCCACAACAACGTCTTACGGGAAGCAATGTTTACCTTTAGTTGCTTGCGGCATTCATCAATTTCAACCAAACCCCTCCGAGAGGGCTAGAAATCGCACCCTCTCGCATGAACGGCCCGTGATCGGACCTTTGATTGCACCCTACCATCCGGTGATAAAAAGGAACCTAGAATTTGCCTTTGGTAGTTAGTTGTGGACAAAGCCGAAATCGTGACGAACCACGGACCACCTAACTTTTGGCCCAAGGGTCATAAGCATAGTAAGCTTTTTTTGGAAGTGTCCAAGCGTGGCTGTAGTGCCTAGTGTTTGCACTTGTAATGACCGCCTCCCCAGACTACCGCCCTATGCGATTCGGCTGTCGAAGCCCTAGCAATTCCATTCGCCCAGAAAGTTGACCTAAAAGCACAGTGTTAGTTTCCTGGAGTCCTCGTTCAGGCTCTCTTGAACGTGACGATCTGTTTAGGCAGCCCTCCTGGTGGGCAAAGCAATCTACTGGCTTATGCTGCTCGTCGACACCTACCGCATTCGCTACGGCTACGGCTACGCACTGCCCGGGACGTATCGCACGGCATCGGCCGTCGTCGCACCTGACGGCTTTCGCTGGTCTTTCGGCTTGTTCGGGAACCACGATCGAGATCACTACAAGGGAACGTACGGCGCGTACGCGTACGAACGTAGGGTTTATTGACACCATCGCGAACGTAGAACTGAGGGGAGGATCCAGAGTCATGCCTGTTATTCAGTGGTCGAATTGAGCGACTGATATACGCTTCTGATCCTCAAAAGCTTTATGGACGATAATTTCTGCCACTTTTAACAGGTAATTTGAGACAAAAACGTAAACAATTTCATCTACTGAACGCCTAATCAGCGACCGAGATCTATGACTATCTTCGCACAATCAGGCCTTAGCGACATTAGCGGTCGAAGCTAATCCTGGTCAAGGTTTCGGATTTTGAAATTATATGATTTTAGGAAGTACAAGCAATTTAATAAACCTGTAAAGTAGCGTGGACATTTTTGACCGTTGCACATACAAGTCATTGCACGCGCCCATAAGAGAACACCTACGTAGGAAACTTTAACAGCGGTGGCTGCACGTTCTCTTCATTGTCCTTAAGGAAGCGGACTCTGCTGCTGATAGCGGCAAAGAGCAACTCAGCAGTACAGTTTTGTCTTTGCATATTCTCAGAGATCAAATTGCTCTCTTCGTTGACTTTCTGGAGACATTTTGAGTCGCAAGAAGCGCATTCATTTGCTGTGAAAGAGAAAGCGGTCCGGCCGCTGCAGGATGCGTCGCAAGCGTCAGCGATCGATCAGACACGAGGTGACTCTGAAAAACGTGGTCTTCCAAACGACACTCACTACTTTTATAGCTGGTCTGAAACGCAGTGTATGCTGGGCTAATTTATGTAGATGCGCATTTCACGAAGTCAAACCATCGTGGCACTCATGGAAAATTTGCGTTTAATTCGTGTGAAATTCTTAAATAAACCGTTAGCATTTGTATCGCGGCCTTTGTACTTTCACGTTCAACTAACCTTTAAGCGTGCAGATAAATAACGCTACATTTCTCTGATTTCGACTAACTTGGTCTGACTCTAATACTGCAGCTCCTTTTAGACTTGCATATGTCGCAGAGCGTGCTTGCCGGCGTCAAAGTGCTTGACTTCTCGAGGATCTTCACCACTCCTTTGGCGTCCATGATCCTCAGCGATCTCGGCGCGGAAGTCTGGAAGATCGAGCGTCCAGGTACACATATTTTTAGAAATATTGGTGAGCACGTGGTTTTGGCAGCGGCGACGAAGTGCGCAAATGGGTTCCGCCGATGGTCAACGGACAAAGCTGCTATTTCCTCTGTGTGAACAGGAACAAGAAGAGTATCGCACTGGACCTTTCAAAGCCGCAAGGGCAGGAAACTGGTAAGTACCCGACTACAAATGACATCCTTAAGTGAGCATAGAGCATTAAGACTGGGCACATGAAAAAGTTCGGTTTGGGCTACGAGACGCTGTCTGCGCGCAATCCTCGACTTATCTACTGCTCGCTTACCGGTAAGGCTTGGCTATGCTGACGCTTTGATTTTATGCGTGCTCCAACGAGTCGGTTTAGGTTAAGGGCCAACGGGACCTTACGCCTCCGATCCAGGATACGATGTCATTGCGGAAGCCGTCTGCGGTTTTCTGTGAATCACTGCGCCTAAGGCGGATCCCAAAAGCACGGAAGCCCCTGAGCCTTGCAAAGCTGGAGTCGCTGTAACGGACATGATGACAGGTACGTACGTTTAACGAATGGACGGCGTCCCAGCATCGTGGAAAAATTCCCGACAATGTTGATCGGATGGACAATTGTAGGCCTCTACGCCCACGGTGCCATCCTCGCGGCGCTGCTGCAGCCCCACAAGACAGGCCAAGGAGAGCTGATTCACTGCAACCTGCTCTCGACGCAGATCACAGCTCTCGCAAATATCGCTAGCAACTACCTCAACGCGGGCGTAGAAGGACGCCCGTGGGGCACCGAGCACGCGAGCATCGTTCCGTACCAAGCGTTCCAGACGAAGGACGTACGCCACTATGTCGTCGGCGCGGGCGATGATAACGCCTTCAGAGAGGTAGTAGAATCGTCTAGTAAGCATGCATGTTGCCCCATATTTAAGGCGAATCCATAGATCGCAAAGTGGACCCAACCCATGTATGAATGCGCTAAGGGCTGTTTTATTGTAGTGCAAAATTCAGACAAATACAATCTTTGAAGGCGTTCAGATTTTTCCACCGACTTCGAAAAGGAACTTCTTGAACATCCTTTCTATCTAGGACATCCAGTAAACGCATGTTTTGATGTTGACAGTAAACACATGTTGAAACTGACGACCGTCAGATGACGCCGCTACTGGTAGGGTGCTTCTTTAGCTGTGCCGACTGCTCGAGCTGCCAGAACTTGCCGACTCACCGGACTACGCGACAAATCGCGACCGAGTGAAGAACCGAACGGAGCTCCTGCGGATTCTCGTGGAAAAGTGAGCATTCGACTTCCTCATATTTTGAAGAAAAATAATAGCGCCTCCTAAGTACGGCACTAGGTGCTGTGGGCAGCCTCCCATACAACAATTTATCCCTCGTCATTTTTTTAGGTTTGCTTCGAATGACTTGGACCACTGGCGGAAAACATTGAAGCGAAAAGTTCCCGTCCGGCCCCATTAACACCGTCGATGAGGCCTTTGCTCACAAGCAAGTCCAGCATCTAGGTCTCGTACAAGACGTTGTCCATCCGAGCTACGGACGCGCTAAGGTTACGGGTAAGCAGCAATGGTGGCTGCGCACACGAGACCACATTCCTGTATTTAGCAGATTTTATGACAAAATTCAAGTTCCAGGTCCGCCAGTTCAGTACCGTCATGTAAGGAACGAAGTGCGGTCTGCTCCGCCGCTACTCGGCGAACACACCAGCGAGGTACAGCGGAAAGAGCTCGGTTTGTCAAGGACGAAATCGGAAGGCCGCGACATGATAAAGTTATTCAGTAATACGGGTTTACGATGGTCTACGACGTTCATCTATCTTGTATAAAAGTCCCACGGAGCAATCCCGTGGTTGGCCGCTTTCAACGATGCAAATTTTGTCGAATGTCGTAAATTTTTTCGACCTTCCAGTTCGCAGACGAACCGCCATCGCAGCCAAATGTACAATTCCCTGTTATTCCGACAACCAAGTTTTAGGCGTCGAGATTTTTTACGACGTTCGGAAAAATCATGTATCCAAAGTAGCAACAGCTTTATGTTCAGGATAGTTTTCAATAGCTGGTGAAGACCTTGAAGATTATATGCCCCGTCAGACAAATCATGCAAACAAAACCCAGTACGAGGTGTAGGAGACGTTCGGGCCGAAAAGAAGTGTCTACGCCAACGGGGGGTCCCTGAGCGTTTAGCGGGCTATGACGGTCTGCAGCCGATGAACGAGGCCAGGTCATCCAACAGTTTGCGTAGTCGACCTATAATTCTGTAGAATACTTATGGTGGTCATACCCTACCGTAATCATGACGTCATTGCTTTGAACGTTCAAACGAAAACAGAGTGACGACCTACCCAGTATCTCTGCAGTGAGAGCTTGAAGTGACGGTCCAGCATGGCCTTAGCTTCCCGTGACGCTGTCGTGACGTTAGAACCGCTGACATGTCGCCCTTCAATCTGACGGCAAACGCGTGGAAGAAGAGACGGCCAGCATCGCCGCCGTCGAAACGATGGCACCAGTTGGCTGAAATACGGATGCTTCAGGGGTACGGAGATAAACAGCGACCGCTACTTGTACTCCGGCCATTTCGCCTTCCAACCCACCTCAATAAGTCCGACGAACCCAAGCATATCGTGCCGCGCCAGGTCGCAGTCAACGAGGAAGATGTACATCCAGAGCCGAGCGTAGTTGTTTTCGACCGCGATCAGTTCCCGTCCTCCACTAAGCTGGTGTCGGTGAGATAGCCGGTGGCGAGGATGACGTTGTCGACGGGCTCCGTGACCGTCCCGTGCGTCCACTCGACGCGCCTTCGGTGAAGCGCGCTACGTCGGGCTTCACGACGACGGTACCGTCGTACCGTTTGGACGCGCTAATTCGGTTGGGCAGCTCGTCGTTCAGCGTGGCGTGCTTCCTAGATCGTATGTAGTGAGACATGACTTGAACTAACTGCAACTACAACTTGAATAAGGGGGAATTTGTACATGTACCGAAACGGACGTGCCGTAAAAATAACGGCAACTCAAATCAAGTTTTAACATGCAAACTGAATGACTGATTGGGGTAAACTTTGAGCGCTTTTTTCCGTCAAATTTACTATACTAATATTTATAGATGGTATGCACCACCCCGTGCCGTGGTCCCCCCCCCCCATCCCTCCGTGCCGTGATCACGGCAAACCGGCACGGCCCACGGCACGGCTAATCGGCAACAACGCATTTGGCCACCAGAATTCAGAACCAAGACTCGCAACCTTTCACGTGGCAGTTTCGGTAATTAACGCAATTGAAATGATGAACGTACGCGAACGGACGATATGTCGGCTGGATCCCGTACAACTCGTGGTCGAAGCGGCGTCGCAGGACGGCCAACGTCGAACGCTCAAGGTACCACTTCGGCAGCAGTCGGTTCCAGAAGTAGGCGTCGAAGCGGGTCTTCACGCTGTCACTGGGATAGCCGTTCGGTCCCACTCGGTTGAACAAGTACGGCCTCCTCGCGTGGACCAGTACACCTGCAAGTGCGGCGGTTTGTGAGTTTTAATTAGAGGCTATGCGTCGTTCCGTGCCGTAAACCGTGCCGTACCGGTACGGCGCCATAAAATGCAGTATCTAATGCCGCTCCGTAGCGTATTCATTGTAACGGTGTTTTTGGCTCACTACACTACGGTAGCACGGTACGGAGGATGTCAATACGTCATACTGCATATTGCCACACTCCGTACCGGTATCAGTACGGTACGAGGTATGGGCGAGTACGATAGGGAGAACGGATCAGTGTCCGCATCATCTTTAGCGCCCACACACCAGTGGCTTCTGGGGACTGCGTCCATGTAGGTAAATCACACTGAACGAAAATAAACTTCACTGACAAATTCAAGAAACCTTCGTTATTTTGTGGGATAAAGACCGGAATTAATGTTTTGAACACTTTATAAACGTGGCCACAAATTTCAATAGTTTGTGGCACGTCTACTTCTTGAACGTGTACTCAGCGTGTTCGACCAAATGTTTGTAAAAAAATACCTGCTGACCAACGCGACTCAGCTCCACGGCGATGCCGACCGCTGAGTTACCGGCGCCTACAACGACGTTTACGCAGTCCTCGAAGGGCTTCGGATCCTTGTACTCCTTGGCATGCAGTGTCCGCCCGCGGAAAGCGCTCTGATTGGGCCGCCACTCGCCGCCTTCGGCTGGAAATTCGGCACGCTGTTGTGGCCCGTGCATATCGGCATGCAGTCGAAGACTTTCCGCTTCCACTGAACGGAAGGATCCTTGAAGTGAACGGTCCGCTTGTCGCTAACGGTCTAGTCCGCAGCGCGCTCGATACGTGTCACCGGACTGCGAAGGCAGTCCGTACTGAGGGAGGTGGTGCTCCTCCACATAAAGACGCAGATACTCGAGCAGCTTTGAATGGTGCATGTAGTTGGGAAACTCCGGCGGCGGAAAGTCGTGTACGCCGTCATCTCCTTCGACATGCCGATGATGGTCGACTTCATCACCGACGCGGCTAAGACCATCAAGGTTAGAAATCAGCCAAGGCTCGACTTAAACCGCTTGAGATAGCAAAGTGCCTAAGATTCTATTCAGCACTGTCTAGTGTTGACATGTTATAGTTAAAAGTAAACTTTGGGTTCAAAACTGGGGCCAAAATTGGACCGGTCATGTCGTCCAGATTCCGTTGTTCACTTACACTTTGTGCAGTCGTTGTAGCGCCATATTCAGGCAATATCGTCTCTAGCTTCGAACACAACTGGCTCGAGTCCGTACTCCAGCGACCACCTGAAATGCGACAGTCAGTCCCGAAGCATTATGTATGGTTACCTGGCAGCAGGCAAGCCACTAGTTCCAGTACCAACAACAGCATATCGTCGGCGCATTACTGAACTGAAAATGTTAGAGTAACGTCGTCGGAATCTTAATATCAACGCTACATGTCAAGCCTATGCAAGAGATGCGCGGAAAATCACGTTGTGTTGGAAAGAAAGAGAAAAATTATGGAGGGAAACCACATGTTGGAAACCCTGGTAAGTTTTTGACGATGTCGTTTTCTGAGCTCGACGATATAAGTTTTAAAGGACAAAAAGATTGTTTTCGGAGACAGTAATCGCAAAAATTTCGGCGAAACCGAAAGATTCCCAAGCTGTCGGGGTCTGTTTAGTGCTTAGCTAGGTTATAGATCGCAGAGCCACTGCAACCTAGGTAATAGCTTCGCACGGCCCTACGGAAACAATACTTGCGCAATTCTTTACTAAAACTACGACTTCTAATGCACACGTGGAAATAAACGACAGGGAAAGTACAGCGAATAAAAGGGCCCAGTGACGAGCCTAGAAAACGACGAGTGGGAAGCAAAATGGAGGAACGACGAGCGGAGAACCGCAGCACAGGAACCGGACTCTGAACAACTGAATTTCAAGGCCTCCGGCCTAAAAAGGACCGTAGTCCAGACTGGATTCGCTTTGCGACCCAGTGACTTGAAAGTGACAAAGCGCCCTTGGCGCAATGACGCCTGCGTGCGTGTGTTTTCGGGAAGAAGACGCGACTCACACCGCCGCGTTGGTCACAGCGACGCTAGCGCCCGATCGATTTCTGGCGACGCGCTGCGCCGAGAGAAGCGTAAACAACAAGAAGCGTCGCCAACATTCGGCCGGCCTCCTCAGAGATCGACCCGATCTCGAACAGTGGAGTTCGTGCTCGCGTAGGTGCTCACAATCCCAAACCCGGCAACCAGACTAGCTGATATGCATAAGGTGCGGACTGGGCAGGTTGGTTCCTGTTAACGACTGACTGGTGTTCTCCGCAATGGATAGAGCAGAAACATTCAAGGAACAACGACAGTAGGAAGTATGAGCGTCGGCGACTTGGCGAAGACGGTTTCCCTGTTTGACGACGTAGTGGTATAGCGTCGGCTGCCACCCCCGCCCCGCATGAACGGCACGCCCCGAGCCGGTTTGTGCTTGTAGGTGGCTGCTTCGGCGGTCTTGCGGGCGAACTTCTTGGAGAGCTCGAGTAGCGACGAAGTGCCTAAATCACGAAGGTTTAGGTCTTGAAAAGAACGACAAAGGGCCAAAGCATCAGTTGCTACTGCCTGCTAAGAACCCTCCTAGGTGGGGCAAGACACCACAGTAGATGGAGCTACCCTGCCACTAATCAACTAGGATTCTGGGCTACTTAGGACCAAATGCTGCTAGTGGCCAAATGAAAGTCAGACAGTTACTAAGCGAACGGCCCGCTTAACGGCGCTGCGTGGGCTAGCGGGTACTTTCATGTCGCATGGCGATGTAGCGAATAGGGAACGACACTGGGTGGTCAGAAGGAAAATTTAACGGCGTTGGTCTTAGTTTACGGACACTAATCGGTCGGACAAACAGCTTACTTTGTGTGGATGAGTAGGATCAGAGAGACCGATATGCCCTTCAACGACTGACGAATCAGCGCAGTGCAGCGCAAACGACGCATGGCGAAGCAAATTCCATGGAATGCTGAGCGTCGCAGAGCCAGGGCCAGTGCTAAATGCAGAACATGAGGTATTGGCATTTAGTTGACGTTTTGAAGTGAATGGGTAAATCAATTCGTAACGTAGTGGCACTGGAAGGCCGAATGGCATGCTAGTGATAAAGTTTGACCGAATGGCATGATAGCGACATTGCGAGACGGATGACATGCTAGTGGCGTTGCGTAACGGAATGGCATGCTAGTGATAATGGGTGACAATCTTAGTGGCACAGTCCAATCGCATTTTAGTGGCACTGCATGGCCGTATGACGAAATAATGCTTACTTTGTTGTATCGGCGGTGGGTCCGGAGAGACCATGCGCTCTGGCAGAGTTCGATCTGCTGCTGAACGAAGCGCAGTTCTGCGCGGACGACGAATGGATGGTGTGAGCTACACGGACGCTATGTGCATCGCAGATCCAGAGCTAAAAGCAGTACGTGAGCTACTGGCATTTGCCATAACATGTGGTTAAAAGCGACAATTGTCTTTAGCTTTTGTAGACTACCGAAACAGTCGACTTACCATGTCGAGCCAGGTGAAGATGAGCTCTATGGCGGCTTGGAAGTGCACGTTCTCGGATAAGGAACGGAGCTAGGCGGAGCAGCATTGGCTTAAGTTAAGTACAAAGTAACACTTAAGCACACTATGGGCACACAGAGCGAACGGTACGACAAGCGGTACGAGGCGTACGAAATTACACGAAGCGCTTTGAGTCGAACGGTTCCAACCCCACTTGTCCTCCGGGAGACCGAGCTGGCGCGCCCGAGAGGACTGCTTGACCAGCCCGGCATGAGGCGTCCCGAAGGTTCTTGGCCGTGAAACTGGCGCGCCCGAGTAGAGCTGCTCTACCAGCCGGCGGGCGAGGGAACGGACAGGACGGACTGAACGTGACAGAACGTAATCAACATGGTAACGTTCCAGTCTCCTTGCCTGGGAGGACTTTCGTCTTCCGCAGGTTTCCTGACCGTAAACCGGTGCGGCACGCAGGGCCTAACACACCGGCCGGCGGAGAAGGGAACGGAGAGGACGACACGGTACGTCACGGACAAACACACATCGGAACTTAGTCCCTGTGGTCCAAAAACGACATTTGTCTTTGCCTTTTGTACAGTACGTGCAACTTACGTCTAGTGCGAAGAGTCCGGGGACGGCACAAGGCGAATGCGACGAGTCGTTTCGCTGAGACGAAGAGCTAAACAGCACATGGTGACTGTTAACGACAAGGGTGAAGGTGCTATAGCAGGATGAGAAAACACTGAGCGGGACTTACCGCTTCAGAGGAGTCCTTGCTGGACGAAGATGGCCATTTGAACGATGAATGAAGGGGCATCCCGCAGACTTTGCAAAGGTGCCGAAGGTCGCACGTGGCGAACGAAGATGTAGGCGAGAGTACCGGCTTCGACGGTCACGGTGTACGATCGACCGGAGGCGTTCCTCGATCGCACTAAAACAGCTCAATATGTGACTGTTAATGACAATGCTGACGTTATTGGTGCAGCGTAAGGGAACAATGAGCGGAACTTACCGCTTGAAAACTGTCCTTGTTGGACGAAGATGGTTCTTGGACCGACGAGTAAAGGGCTACCCGTAGAGTTTGCGTTGGTGCCCAAAGTCGCACGTAGCGAACGGAGACGAAGGCGAAAGCAATGCTTCGACGGTCATGATGTCTGAGCGGCTTAGCACCCATGTCGGGGTCGGAAGTGCTTAGCTAGGTTATAGATCGCAGAGCCACTGCAACCTAGGAATAGCTTCGCACGGCCCTACGGAAACAATACTTGCGCAATTCTTTACTAAAACTAAGACTTCTATAAATGCACACGTGGAAAATAACGACAAGGAAAAGTACAGCAGAATACAAGGGCCCAGTGACGAGCCTAGAAAACGACGAGTGGGAAGCAAAATGGAGGAACGACGAGCGGAGTACCGCAGCACAGAAACCGGACTCCAAACAACTGAAATTCCATGGGCTCCGGCCTAAAGCGACCGTAGTCCAGACTGGATTCGCTTGCGACCCAGTGACTTGAAAGTGTTAAAACGCCTTTGGCGCAACGACGCCTGCGTGCGTGTGTTTTTCGGGAAGAAGACGCTATTGACACCGATGCGTTAGTCGCCGCGTCGCTAGCGGCCGATCGATTTCCGACGGCGCGCTGCGGGAGAAAAGCGTAAACAAGTGGAAATTAGCGGCAACTTATGCTGTCGCCAACAAAGCACAGTAGGAATGAATAAATATTCCGAATGGTAACGGAATAGGAAAGAGTTCAGATGGAAAAGGAAACAAAACCGGAAAGGAAACTATTTATTGACCTAGACTAAAGAGAAAAATGCCAGAAACAGCCTTAGAGGAACGCCAAAGAGGCACAAGTCTTTGCGGAAACTTATCATGAAAAACGCGTGAGGGACCTTCAGCGCGTAGCTTGTTTATCGAGTGTCTGGCGGCTGACTGGAAGAAAATCGACACAGCGGCCAGCGACCAACGACCGGCGCGCTAGCGCTAGCGGCCGACGCTAAAGATGATCATTGCGGACGACCTGCAGTGGACAGCTATTTCGTGGGATGAGCAATTATGGCGTTGAGCTTTTCGACTACTAGGAGCATCACGCTTTTCGTCAATACCAGATCACTGCATTTTGAGAAAATGATTGTATTATTTTTACAGTGGCTGTTTAAATGCCTAATCATGTGCTCGGTTAAAACGTGAAGAAGCGACAAAAACGGGCCTAGCATACCATTTCTTTATTATTTATTTATTAATTTATTAACCATTTATTAACCATTTTATTAACCATACCATTTATTTAAAATTTACCTTAAATCCACTAATAAAAGCATCGCTTCTATTTTCTCAACCCCCCTTTTCGGTAAATCCGGCCGACTTCGGACACGATTCCAGCCACTCCAATATTTCTATTCCGCAACTCTAGCTAAGTTTCGCAGGTACTAGGGCTCCGCGCTCCCAGATCCGTATCCTCTTCCGATCCGATTCCGAAATTTTGAACCGATTCCGATAGTAGCCTCGAAAATGGCCCGGTGATTATTCCGATACCGATTCTCGCATTGCCTCATTCCGTACAATGAACTTGAGGCCATAAGTCCTTCTCGTCAACAGATCAATTTAGCCCGCTGCCCTCGTATTCTTCGACGTCGACTACTGGGTCTGGGTTTGGAACATGTACTTCGTGTTCGGCATTCTGCTCAGCACCGACTCGTGTCCGTCTTTGCGTTAGTCAGTCCCTGGGCAGGAAATCGTGGCGTTGCTAATTGTCAAAGAGCTCAGACGTAGCTTTGTCGCAGGAGTATCAGGTAAGCATGCGGGACGCTCGCGATGTCATAAAGCAATTTTGGTTTAGGTCATTGAAAACATTAGTACGATTCGAGTGATGCTTCCGGTGGCAGGGTGCGGTACGCTGATCAACATTGCCGGCAACGTGGTCGTCGCTATTTCTAGAAAGGCGGCTTTCTTCAGAAATACTTTCAAGGAAGCAGCCGTGTTATGGTAAGCCATACCAGTTCGTCAGTGAGTTTGCCGTTCATTTCGTCAACGTCAACGAATTTGCCGTTCGTTTCGACGTCTCAAGCTCTTTGCGCACTGGTTTATGGTCATGAGGATTATTTCGTGCCCTAAAATGCAAAATGGACGAATATAGAGAAGGATTACTGCAGGGTCAACTAGAGCGAACAAAATTATTTTTTGGTAAAGCGTCTAGAGGAAGAGAAAATTATTAAACGGGATTAACGGGATGCAGTGTGAGATAAGAGAAAATACGGTATGATACTTGTGCAAAGCTTCCTACCGGTTAGCAGGTTCAGTTGGTCGCTATGTAGGTAAATTCTGCCGCTACGCGTCAACACGCTCTTCCATTTTGGTTATGACCCAGTACATCACTACGACGTTCGTCATCGTCATGCGGCAGGACCCCGGCACGCGCAAGCACGTCATGTCCGAGATGGGCAGCATCCGGCTGAGCAGCGAGAAAGACTACCGAAAGCCTATGCTGCCCAGTCATAAATCCTTTGAAATGCGTTAAATAAAAAAAGAGCGTATTCCTGGGGCTTAGTTCTCAACTACATACCCACATATGGGCTCCTCGTTAACGACATACCTGTACCCGGGTCTTGAACAAATGGTGCTCGAAGGCACCATTTCCCTCGTCGTCTGGCTATGCTATGCCATGTGCTCAGGTGCGTGTTTCGTTTAGACATCGCATCCGTGTATTCTGACAGCTAGCCTTAGATACCGTAAATCCTGTAATTAGGGCCCAGGGCCCTAATTTTTTCGCTCTTCTCCAAAGGGGGCCCTAATTAGAGGGGGGGCGGTAATTAGAGGGGAAGCCCTAATTATTTTGCCATTTCGCGTGCCGAAGGCCCGCGGAAAATTGAGGAAATTTTGCCAAAAACCGGCCAAAATCGACTTAAAATTCATCAAAAAGTCCACATTTTTGGGGAAGAATTGGGAGTGTCCTGTTGTGTTCTAAGTGTCTTAAAACGCATAATGGTAATAGTTTCATGGTGTATCAATTCCGGGAGGTATCCCCCAAGTGGACACCTAAGGGTCCCCCCTTTGGTTCACACCAATGATGATAAAAAAATAAAAAATTTTAGTGTCACAAACATCTGTCTCAATATGTTCCCCATGCTCTAAAACGTCGAGAAAACATGTTTTCCTGGCAAGTAAAACTTACCCTTTAAAGGGGTAAATTTCTAGTGTTTCTAATTGGGCCCCGGGGCCCTAATTAAAGGGAGGGCCCTAATTTTTTTGCTGTGGTCCAAGGGGGGGGCCTAATTAGAGGGGGGCGGTAATTAAAGGGGGGGCCTAATTACAGGATTTACGGTATCTGCTTAACAAATCGACGTTGATGAAGATTCGATGGTCAAGCAAGAAGACATGTTCCACAAAACTACACGCAAAATGTAGTACAGATACGTGTTAGGAACCAGTAACTGGTCATCGTAGCGCCGGCGACTCGACACAGCCGCTTGTCGAAGCCGGCGCTGTGGCTATCGACAACTGTCCCCAGCCGGTGGCCAACGAGAGTCCCGTCACGGCCGTGTTGGGGGCCACTGGGGCCTTCTTGCGGCGGCAGGGGAACAACACGCAAACCATCGCGTCTCGGTAGCAGCGCACAAAGAAGATCGTCGTCAGCGGGTTGAAGA
Organism: Aphelenchus avenae; assembly: GCA_020875895.1. Taxonomy (NCBI): domain Eukaryota; kingdom Metazoa; phylum Nematoda; class Chromadorea; order Rhabditida; family Aphelenchidae; genus Aphelenchus; species Aphelenchus avenae. The sequence goes on from JNEY01001103.1 coordinate 17,041, forward strand.
GCGTGATCGACGTCAATCCGGTGCCGATGAACGCGGCGTAAGGGCCCGGGTTGAGCTGGTAATAGCTGGTGTACATGAAGAACAACAACGGCCCGGAGCAGGACAACAGTGGTACGATTGCCTGAAAGCGGACGGTATTGACTGGACGGTGACAGTACGCGAAATGTACTGTAATGTACCATACCCTCTACTAGATGTAGTCAAGACATCCCGTGACGTGAGCCGTGCCGTGATGCCACCACCCGTGACGTGAACGCGGCATAACATCACGTCACGGCTCACGTCACGTCGCGCCCGATTATCTCTACTCTCTACGGTATGGAATTCGGTAACGGTGAGTGCTTCCGAGTAATTCTCTCCGAAAGCAACTTTTGAAGATTTTTAGAGATTCTTATACCGTCAATTCTCCTTTTTCCAGGGAATGGGTTCCAAGCAACAACCCATAAGCTGCATGATCTCGGTGAGTGTTTGCACCGCAAAAAGCATAAATTTCCCACCATTGCAAGTAGCGCGCGATGGAACTGCTTGTGCATCATTTTTGTCCTGTCGTGGCTGATGTCGGTGGTCTTGAAGTAGCGAATGATCTTGTACTCGCAGTACGCGACGATGATTGCGATTATGGCTGCTGCACCGGTCCAATGCACGATCCACATTTGTAGACGCCACTCAGTCTGTGAGGTTAAGATTCGATTATGTTATGTTTAATCATGGAAATATGCAGTTTTCCAATTGCGATTTTAACGGCAAATTAAGCCAGTTCTCGCTGTAGTGCCCATCGCGGGAGAAGAACCTATATTTTCGTGTATTTACCCAAAACCCAGGAAGTCTTTTACAGAAGAAACCGTTTTATGTCGATTTCTGACTATATTCCCTAGGTGGACAAAGAAAAGCTAGAAAAAGTAAAAAAAAACCGTTACAATGTGATTGGCAAAGACGATTCGAGTGCGGTTGTGCATGTCGCGCGTCGGCCAATTGTTCAGCTCCAGTGCGTGCAAGCCTTTTTCGAAGTTGTCCGCTGGCGGATGGAAGTACATGTAGCAACAGCTGAAGGCCACGACGTTCCAAAGCACGTAGATAGCGGCGACGCCTCTTCCGATCCACGTCTTGCCCGTTCGCCTATGCCGATACCCGCCTTAGAGAGGTAGCTCGTGTAGGTTTTTCCATTTTAAACCTCTTATTCGCAGGGGACGTACAACACATGCAAAATGCAAAAACGAAGGACTAGTTATTCTATGAGGCGCCGGTCTCATAGTGTCCGTCGCCATGAACTCCCTGTCTGTTAAAACCTTCGGTCAGTCATTGGCGGAAGTAGTAGTAAACACTAAGTCTTTTTTTTGTTAGACACACAGACCAGCGTTTGCACTGAAAGATGATTCTCTCTATCGTTCTATCACACGCAGTCTGATCCATTTCGGTCCACTCAAGTTCACCTGAACTGAACTGGGTAGGTAAATATAGGTTAAAGCGATGTGTTCCGCTTTTTAACTCCTCTTTCCAAAGCTAAAAAATAATAAGAAGTTTGTCCTATGGTCTAACGAGGGGGCAGCGGACTTATTCGGTAACTACTTATTGTGTAACAGTACTTTGGGTAACCAAATTTTTTCGGTAACCAAAAAATGCACTTTCGGTAACTGCGCACTTTCGGTAACTCACTCTCGGTAACTTTTTCCACTGCACTTTCGGTAACCAAATTTTTTTTATTTTTAGTGCCTGCACTTTCGGTAACTGCACTTTCGGTAACCAAAAAATGCTCTTTTGGTAACCAGTAACAAACAACGCAATGCAAACTGCTTTATTCAACTAAAGGCAACTGGATACCGTGTCAAGATTACTAAAACTGAAGGAAAACACAGGAAGTAATGCGTTTGAGGTAGTCCTATTACCAACCCACGCTTAGTTTGTTACTCACAGAAAGCCATGAAACCCACTAGCAAAACCGGGATTAGGCTTAGGCTTAGACATGGACAACGCGGCGCCGTAGGCGCCGGCAGCCTTACGATTTCAATCCTATTACCTACCGTAGCATAGCCTACTACCCATACGGGAGAGCAAACGAGCGACAACCTCCAAACAAACAGAGTATTGCAAACTTACAGTGCAAAAATGTAAATTTGATACTGGTTACCGAACGCGCATTTATTGGTTACCGAAAATAGGTTACCGAAAATGCGTTTCTTGGTTACCCAAAGTGTGGTTACCGAAAGTGCATTTGTTACTGAATGTACTGTTACCCAATAAGTAGTTACCGAATAAGTTGCCAGCCAACGAGGGCACATAGCAGGGATCGTCACTAGCCACCATGAATAGCCATGCTAGCTACGGCCCCTTCTGAGACTTCACCCCTAACGTAAGCCGTAGCCGTGAGTTCTCTAAGAACCGTAGTCGACGAAAAATTAATTTTTTTGATTTTTTGAAGATTAAGCTTTGATTACGGCTTTTTACGGGTAGTGTACCCGTACCGTAAAACAGTACCACCCCCCCCCCCCCCCCACCACTACCGCGTACGTACTAAGGGCGCCGACCGCTAGTACAGAGTTGTGAAGGTTGTCAGGTCGTGGTTAGAAAACATCGACTTAGCGTGGCAGTCCTTCTTCGCTCATTTGGTGTTGCCGAACCCATTAATTACCGATGCCCGAGAAACTAACTACTCACCCGTAGAGCTCGTTCCCGCAAAGGATCAGGACTCGGTACATGAACTGGGCGCCGATCCACGTGATGTTGAGGTGTACGCCGTACGTGAAGCCGAACATCATCCACGCGTCTACTTCTCTCGAGAGCGACGAGAAGTAGCCGTTGCACGTGGCCACCAGGTATCCGTCGCCGTTGAGAACAATCTTAACAAAAAGAAATGGTTGCATTATAAGGAATTTACCGGAAATTTATGATAATTTTGTCAAACTGAAAAAGCAAGAGATGTACTGAGAAAACTGGATTACTTCTACGAATTTTCTGATCTTGCCTAAACGGTTTACTAAAAACAAAAGCCTCGAGCTTACGTGTTGCGTTTGTAGGATTACAAGTCCGAGTAGGAAGTCGAGGCCAACGTCGATGGTAATAAGAGGTGTGTACGGACGCATTCCCTCTGTCGAGTGGAACGCTATCAAGTAGAGCAGAAAGCCGTTCAGTATGACCGAGAGAATGTTGATGAAATTTTCGAGCATATGATGCATTTCTTGAAGATCATAACGGACCGCTAAATGCGAGCAGTACACCATGCCAAAGGCTTGCCGTGTTTCTTCGGTCTGTGCTTCTATGGTCCATCGAACGACGCTATGAGACGAATGCAGGGACGAAGAGCTCACTATCGCAGACTCTTCACATTTGGCTAACTTTTGGTACACGCCAGGGACGTCCGAGGGGCCTAGCCCCTCCCCCCGATAGCAGGAAAATTCACTCAGGGAACCGTAAACGAAGCTTATGGCCTAGGACCCCTTTCTCCAGAGGTCTGGCTAAATCAAGGTTGCCCGGTGCGCATTCGTGCTGCCTGGCCATACAGCAGGGAAGCCTCGTGCATTCCTCCAGTTCAGTCACGCATAGTTCATGCACAGCAAGCATGCATTGGAGCAAATGGTGCAGCACAGTGATGCTCCACTTTACTGCCAGGGCCGTGCGAGGTCCTGGCCCTAGCCTGTGGTCCCGGAGGTCTAAGTCCTGGTACTGGTACTGGCCCTGGCCATCGAAAAAAACGACACCCTTCTCGACTTCCGATGATCCTCAGCGAGGCTTATACCGACGAAAATTTTGCGTATTTCGGTCAAATTATGCTTCAAAATTTCTTCAAATCGTCATCCTGGTCGTTTCTAGTGCTACGAATAAAAGCTGTCAGTGACTTACCGCTGTCTGCAGCTAATTCCATGCTAGAGGAGAAAGAGTCGGCTTGTTTTTGACCACTGGCGCACTTCGCACACTGTGTTTTTGAACTAACTCTAACTCATCGGCATTTTAAACCAGCCTAGCAAGGCTAACGTCTCCGCCCCGCAGCTACGCCAAGTAGTTTTTTCCGTTCGCGTTTGTTGCCTCCTTCTGCAATTTTTATGCCAATTCCCTCGGTGTGTATATTGTATGTATAATCCCATAATTTGGGAGTTTCCACGAGCAAACAAGCGCTGTCACCACGCTGAACACACGCTTACCTCGCTCTTTCAAGACGGCGGCTGGCTCGCATGTGTCCTTTGGTACACGCTCCGCCAATTTCCGTAGCGTGTACCAATTTACGAAGCTTTGTCTGGACTCTGGGATAGGTATGTATGTAGGGAAAGCACAAATTTGTTTCCGCTTTACTGGAGTTTTTATGCCATTTCCTCCGGGATGGCGGATACCTCCCACAAATGGTACGCTGTACGAATATTGCGATATCGCGTTTTAATGCACGTAGGACACTATGGGACACCCACGATTCTTTACCAAATTTGTCAAATTTTGATGAATTTTTGGTCGATTTTTGGCGATTTTGGGAAAATCGGCCGCCCAAAAACAGGGCATTTTACGGGTTCAAATCTACGGCTACGGGTACGGCCCGTATGAAGGTAACGGCTCCCTATCTCTAGTCTGCAGAAGGTTAAACAAGTGATGTTTCGGTGGCTTGCAGGTATTTCGTTTCCGCTTATGTGGCCGCCATCGGCTAGCATAAGCGCATAAGCCAATTGAACATCTGAACAACAACGTAACTTATCTTTACTTTCCAACTCAAGCTGCACTCGATGAACGTCAACGTCCGCCGGCTCCGTCTATGCATGCTTTGTCGAGCCGTAGATGCTCCGCTTACATCGGAGCATCTACGCTGGGGCTTTTACTCAGAAATAACGGATGGCACGATGCGTTTCTATGACGGGGGCTCGCATGGCGTTGTAAACCGTCCTCTAATTACGGATACCGTTACATGCAATGCATCGACAAAGCCTTATTTGCCAGGAAGTATGCCTTCAGCCAGCGGGTAAACGACGCACAGCGGATGTCCGCAATTATCCCGCGCTGCGTACAGTAGGCTAGAGAATATCATCTGTTTTCATGGACCCCAGTGAACACTTGACCTGAACTTGCGTGTACAGGGTTGAGGCATTTAACTCAAAATAAGTGTTCCGGAAAATTTATTCCGTGGCCATTTGTGCTGTTGAGCAACCTGGGTTCGAGAGCATCTGCGCCAGACTTTTTCCCGGTGAAGCATTTTCTTCCAAGCCACTAAAGCATGCCCAAGACACTAAAGCTTTCCAAACACGCTAAAAACCGCTCAAGCGCTCTTAGAAATCATTATAGGCTTAACATCCGTAGAGGCACCAGGTCTGTTGCCAACGTCGGCAGGGAAATCAGAGTGTTCTCCATTGATTTCGGTCAAAAAGTCAAATTTTTGGATTCAGTTTCCTTGACTTTAGTGCGGTCCCTTGTGCACGCTTCTGGGATAGCTAAAAGGTTCCATCCCGTCGGAAAGAAAGACAATATCCGACTACCGTGGTCACAAGGATACGCTACGCGCTTGCGCCTTTACGATCTGTAAATCCCAACGGTCTGCGTGCTGCTAGCTTCTTGGGACAGTTGCGGGCCCGAGTCGGACAAGTTCATGTCCTGGCTTTAAATGCTACAGACTTGTTAGAATGTTTCTCATGGTAGGCCTGTATTCAGATTTCAGTAGCTGCGCTGACTCTTTGAAATTGCTGACTACCCAAGCATGCTAAAATTCATCCGCTACATTTCTGGGCTTCAAACTTTTTCTGTATTATTCTTAAGGCGTGCTAAGTTTGTGCTTGGCACGAAAGATCTGCGCGGGCTGCAACACTTTGCACTCACTTTATTGATCGCGAGCGCGAAATCTTGCTTTAAATGGTCGACAACTTTAATGAGGTTGCTTTAAACTAGAGATCGGGACCCGTACCGTACTGCGGCACGTACCCGTACCCGTACCCGTATAATACGGGTACGGTGTACGGTACGGGGGGGGGGGTCCAGTATGGCACGGTGTACGGTACGGCTGTGTTTTTAGCTAAAATACAGCCCGTACCCGTACCCGTATACACTAGTACGGGCCGTAAATACGGGTACGGTGTACGGTACGGGGTGGTCCAGTACGGTACGGTGTACGGTACGGGTGCTCAGCACCGATCTCTACTTTAAACTGAAGGGTTTTGATCGAAGGAACTGAAGGCATGATGTTGGAAGCACGAATACATGTGCACCTATTGCCCACACAATTCGCTTTATTGATCGTCTACGAAAGCCTTTGAGTCACGGAGTTGTTGCATCGGCCATTGACTGGGTCATTGCGTTGATTGGTACGATGGACCCATTAGAGTAACGGAATAGTGTAACGACGCCCCGAAACACCCTTGTAGCCGCGCGGCGGTACGAACGAACGACTGGAATTGTACTCATCGGATTCACCAGAGCGACAGCTGAGAGCGCCACAGAGACGGCGACGCAGGACGAGCCGGGTGCTAGTTTAAAGAGGGCACTTATGACGAAATAGAATAGCGGAAAGGCCGATGCCATCAATGGCGTAATCGCCTGAAAATGTCTTGTTACGTCCAAGGCTCGGAACCTTATTGGCTTTCCAAAGAAATTTTTGTTGGGAGAGTTTGATGAGCACGAACTTTTTCGAGGTTAGTATTTCCAGCATGTTTTTCGGTGATGAGGGAAAAATTAGTTACTGCCAAATCTCCCAGGAATCCTGGTATAAGACCAAAATTCGTCTACAAACGAACACGAGTGGAGCACAAGAAGCCCCAACGCAAATAAAATAAAACCATTTCAGAATAAGTTCGGTCAAAACCACGAGGTCGCTCTCCGTTTCGGCGAACACGAAAACTTTTGAAAGGTCTCTAATTGGCTTCTCCGGTAATCTGAAAACCTAAAAAATTAGCGTCTTTTTAACGGTTTGGATCGTCTCGTGGAAGTAAGCTGCGACTGTTAAATTTCCCTCCTCCACCTAAAAAATGTTCCTTTTGCAAAAAAAAAAAA
>JNEY01001104.1:0-29132 GCA_020875895.1 Aphelenchus avenae
GCTAGAAGCCCTAAGTTACCTGCTTCGTTCAAGTAACCCCCGGTAGCGGCGCCGGCTGCGCGAAGCGCAGCCCAGCCGCTAGTTTCATGGTAATGTGAGGAAGCAAAGAACGGCACACAGCAAATAAAAGCGCCGAATTTATCGTGGAACACAACAAATACTGATTAACATAGAGGTGGTACAACACGGCTCAGAGATGAGCGTCGTAGATTACTGGTTTTTCTTCTGGTTGGTGACGGCGGTAGCGGCATTCTCCTTCTTGATCATCTTCAGCGGAATGAGCGAAGAGATCTTGATCTTGCGCTCAATCTTCTGGTTGCCCGCGTCCACGACGACCGCATCAGCCACGGAAGAGATCGAGATGAAGACGTCGTTGCCTAGAAAACAAAATTTTACTCAGCTCAGTGTATTCCTATAAGCCGCGATGACGTGGGGGGGGGGAGGTGTTTTACGGGTATCTAGGACCGGCGACTAATCAGGAGGGGTAGCTATTAGTGGTAAGGGAGGCCTAATTTTTTGACGTCAGACGCAGGCAGAAGATCCTCAGCATAGGATCGGATGCGTAATAGATGAGGTATACTTTCAGGGTGGCACGTTACTGTCTGGTATAAGTGCTGGCCCCAAACACGGCAAGTCGATATTAAATTTCAGTTACCAGGGTGTAGCAAAAATGACGCGGTACCGCCCTGGGGGGCAATTGTTGGGCAATGCCTAGAAAACACGGTGCCCACATAGCGGAATCGAGCAAATATTGGGGACGCTGATCATTACGTCGTCGACACTGGCCACAATACCATGAGAAAAACTTACCGTTGACGTGCGGCATAAACTTCTTGATGGCGAGTTCCTGTCCGGCCTTGAAATGGGGCTGGAAAGGGATTTGAAGCAGCGTTTCGTAGCGACCGTCGGTAACATTGCCACGGTAGGTCGGGATGCCACCGAAGGACGCGGTGAAGTCCTTGAAGTTCGTCATGCAGAGGACATTAAAGTCGGCTAAAAGCCAAATTGAAATATCGGAATTAATGCGTAAGCAGAGACCCGAAACGGGAGGGTATGGCTCATGGGACTGAGTGGTCAATTAATCTTAAACTATGAACAACACGAACCGTTACGGCGTCCGAGCGTGTGCACAACATCGCAAAGCGTTGTGATCGGGGTAGCGGACTGCGGCATGACGTGCACCATGGACGCGTTGCCGAACCGCAGCTCGAAGGGAATGGAACCCGGCAGGAAGCGCTGATCGCTTGGCTGCTTTGCAAGCACGTTCTTGAAGATGATGACTGAGCCCTAAACGGAGCATGGGAACAAAGTTGATAACAGGCATTGACTGACCGTCTAAAAATTTGAAGCATAAAACATTAAAAAGTTCGAAAGTCATGAAGTAACACGTACCACTTTGTCGTGCACCGCAAGCTTAAGACGCACAGCCGGCTCGTCGAAAGCGCAAATGTGAGTCTTGCCGGTTTCGTCCTCCACAAGCAAGCTGTACGCGTCGATCTTTTGCTCTTTGTTGGCAAATGAGACAACCTTCTTGTCCATCTTAATGCCGAGAACTTGCACCATCACGCTTCTAAACGATAAATCGGTCACCTCGTATGCCACGAATTTATATATCCTGAATTCTCGGATCCAAATCTGACGTCGGCGGTACCACATGAATACGGGCCAGGGGCCTAAGCCTAAGCAATGTGTCTAGGCACCTAAGCCTAAACACCCTAAGCATCCAAGCACTTGAGCCTAGGCGCCTGAGCCTAAGCACCTCGGCCTAAGCACTCATATGAGTGACCCCTACTCTCAAGCCCGGCCTTGGCATAGTTAAAAGCTGGTTTCGACATTCAAATCGCTTACAAATCTGCCGCCCCCCAGACAGAACAACGAATTGGCGGCAGAGTTTTAGTTTCATGCGCGCATAACGACTAAAAAACCTACGCATTGACGCCGCTCTTCCAGAAGCTCAGGTATTCGACTCCTTCAGCCAGGGGCTCAAGAGATTCCTCATCCCTGACCGAGAGATTATCGCAATCGATGATGACGTCCTTCTGACCGAGAACGGCGTCAGCGTCGAAAGTGTCGTTCTGGGCAAGGTCGTTCGCAACAGCGTCGGCATGGGAACCGCTAAATTGAGACAGGTCGGCCTGATTTTTTGCACCCATAGGCCGATATTACATACCTGAAGTTGCTTTGCTTGCGCGGCGAGCGCGTGTCGTCATCCGAGGTGTCGTTGGGAGAACCGGTACGCTTCATCTTGAACAGTAAGAGCTAAATAGGCTTGTTGGGTGAAATCACAACGCTGTCGTGGCGCGATTGAAAAGCTCCGAAAGATATCAATCTCCACTTGAAAGTTAAAAGCTAAATGGAATATGCTGCTCTTCATTCACACATCTCCGCCAACTATCTCAGTACCGTAAATTGCTAGGTACGGCAAAGAGTCTAAAACGTTTACCAGCGCTACAAGGAAAAGAAATGAAGCGGTACCAATAGGCACGAATCACTTAGGGTAAGTGACCGGTCTGTCCAGGGCCAGAGGTCATTAGAGACGCACGTCTTGACGAATGGATTGCTTATACATAGCACTTGGAGAGTGAAGAACGGTACGCCCTTCCCCCGTGCCGCCCCGTACCAGTCTAGCATAATAATGACGCTTAGTCTTCGGGTTTCGAAACGTCGGGTTGCTCAAATTTTCTCAATGGGACCAAAGGCCAATCTTGTTACGCAATTAATATGCACAGGAAAGAGAAAGGAAGCGTAAGCTAGACGAACTTTTAACATTGGATATCCACGCCGAAGGTAGCAGACTGCAGCAAGTTAAGAACGTACATAGAGGAATGCGGCGCAGACTGGCCAGCGAAGTGGCTAAGTGCAGGCGGACGTTTGTACTGCATCCTAAACATGCATGTTGCGGACGAATATACTGGTCTCAAAACCATGCAGTCATTGGAGCAAAGTGAAATTCCATAGTACCTCAAGGATGGCGATAAGAAAATGAAGGACGATACTGGAGTCGGTCAAGCGCGTATAGCGAATATGCCTTCAGTGTCCGCACATTTCTGTCCACGCAAGCATTCGGGGCCAGTCCACGCACGGGTGGGATGGGCGATAAATAATATATTGACGGTACAAAGCGAAAACCAGTGACTCAATGTGGGCGATATGAGTCAGTCTGAGATAACTGCCAAAGTCACTGGTCCCGTGAGATAAACAACAAATAAAATACATAGTTGCACAGCATCTGTCAGCTTTCGTTCTTAATCACTGGTTTCGCTGTCCTCATTCGCGTTACTGACAAGCCTTGCTTTCCGCAACACTTCTTTATACACGACGTTCTTTGTCAGGCGCGTTTCCTTGTTTTCTTCTGGCAGGCGGACTTTTATTCTATCCCAAGACCTGACTCTAGACAGTCCAACGTATAACTGGCCAGCTGCAAACGCTTGATGGGTAAGATCTAGACCGACCATATCGAGCGTTTGACCTTGGGACCGATTCACAGTCATGGCCCAAGCTAGCTTGACTGGAAACTGGTGTCGTCGGAAGGCAACGGGAAACTTTTCTTCCTCCTTAAGCGTAATGCGCGGAATATAAACTTCTTCACCTGCCTTATCACCTGTTAGTATCACACACTTAAGGACATGGTTTCCAATCTCTAAAACTCTCATTCGGGTGCCATTGCAAAGACCTCGCTGAACGTTGAGATTTCGCATGAGTATAATAGTACTGTTAACTTTGATTTTCAGTACGTGTTGAGGCAAGCCCGATGTTAGGAAAGTATTGAGAACTTCGATTGTTATTTCGCTGTTGCTTTCGTCAGCCTTGTCGATACTGATATACTCCTTTGCTTCGCTTTCCAGCAAACTAAACACTGCTTCGTTTATTTCGTCTACCTGGCTGTTAAGCATTGCAAGAATTGCCCTCTGAGCAACTGTGTCCCAGTCTTTTTCGACGAATCGCTTACGGAAGATCTTTTTTGCTAAGGACTTTCCTCTGACTGTTGAGCTAGGAACTTTAACCATGTCGGCGTCGGTATTCAGCGAACCTTCACCAATTTTCCGCAACCTCTCTGCGAACTCCTCTTCGCCCGGCCCTGCCCTCATATTTTTCGTAAGTTGGTACACTTGAAACTTCTTCCACAACTGAGAACTACAGATTGTCATGTCAACAATTTCTTCACGTGTGCCGCCTTCCTTAATTGGTAACGTCTGACAAAAATCACCGGTTAACACAATGCACTTTCCGCCAAAGGGCTTCTTGTTCTGCATCACTTCTTGCAGTGTCCGATCTGCAATCTCGAGTGCGTAACGTGGTGCCGACGGTGCTTCATCCCACAGGAAAATATCTGTCTTCTTCAGCTCTTCCGCTTACTTTGTGCCCATTTCGATACTAGACTGCGAATCTTGGTACAGCTTGAAGGGCAAGCCAAAGACATTATGCACCGTTCTACCTTTTGGAAGTACAGTTGCAGCAATACCCATGAAAGCCATTGTCGTTACTCTTTTAGACAGACCAGTCGCCAAGTGATATATCGCTCGAAAGACAAAACTCTTACCAGTCCCCGCGGCTCCATTGAGATATGCATACTTGTTTTCGTTTTCACCCTTCAAGACCATCTTAATGTGCCGGTAAAACTTCTTCTGTTCGCTGTTCATTTGCTTCTCGGCTTCGTCTGCTTGTTTCATAGCTTCTTCCTTTGTAACAATATCCTCGATATTCTCGCTCCCGTCATCATGGCATGCAGGCATACTGGGAAAATCAGCGAGGCTTTTACCTTGCTCGACTAGCAACCTGTTTACACTTATGTACGCCAAACGGTGCGACTCTTCCAAAGTGTGGTCTCTTTGGAAATCTTCCGACAAATCCCCTTTAAATGTTTCCCAGAGTTGTTCTGGTTTCGCTGGACAGCACTGCGTTAGAATTGTAACGAACAGTAAACGGAGTTGTCTCGGAAACTTAAACAGAGCGGCTTCTTGCATGCAGTTAACCCATTCTTGATCGTCTTTTATTAGTCCTCGCTCAAGACAGGCCCTTGCATAGGTGTCATACGTGACTCCGGCTACGGTCTTCAGGTCTTTGTAACTCACTGGACTTTCGACGTGCAACAGTAGCAGGCGCAAATGAAATAGCTCAGACTGCGAGGGACTGACGGAGTACATCCTGCCTAACGTGTTAAAGTGACTTTTTCTTTCGGCCCAGTAGTTACGTTCTTTGCTTTCGTGCCATGTGTGCTTCTTTGGCATATCTGGAAACTTTACTTTTTCCTCCGGATGTGCCTCGCAGTATTTGAAAAATGCTTGCAATTTATCATCTTTTTCGGCGGCGTCTTTTGCGGCTTGTCTCTTATTCGGATCGAAAACAACTACTTTTTCGTTTTCCAAGTGTACCGGCAAACGCTCGATGCTATGGCTTTTTCCTTGCAATTCTTTTCCCAAAATTCTCCAGCAGGCTTCGACGGGGCTAATAAATCTATTTTCGACAAAATCTGCAACTTCATCATACCTGATGATCTTTGTGCCATTACCATCTGTAGCAGTCATCTCGGTGTATGCTTTGTCGTATCCTTTGAAGATGTACTTAAACAAATACTTAACGGCCTTGTAGTCGGCAACTTTCTCGACATTGACGTGACTGCGAAACGCTTTGAGCAGTCGTGGATTATGCGGCACTACCCAACGGTTGTCGTACTCAAAGTTACGAATGGTAACCTTTGTACCGTCATTTCTGCGCCTGTACATGTATTTGCCCTCTTCATTGACCGTCGTCGTTTCACTGAAAGCCTTTGGGAACTTTTTGTCGCATTTACCAAACTTCTGCATGCAAACTGACGTCTTCTTGCAAGGACCGTGCAGCATATACCTCACTACGCAGTCATAGTAAAGTGGGTCTTCATTTTCGTCCGGTAATTCAGCTTTTATAATTTTGTCCACTTTTTCAGGCGTATTGGGATTGTCTTCTTTAGCCAAGTTTACTAGCAGATGCATATGGGGAAGTCCACGCTTTTGGAATTCGATGCTGTAGACGTACGCGACGACCTTGCCAAACATGCCTTGCTCGCACACCATTTCCAGCAGCTTTTTCTTCTTCAAATCGAAAATTCTTGCTACCAGATCTGGTCTATCTGAAGCGGTTTGCCCAGGCTCCAAGGCGTCTTTGAGATCCGGGTCTTCTGTACTGAACGTGTAGGTGATAAACAACTGCGGTCGTCCATACTCTGCAACTATCCGCATTGCATCTTGGAACCGTTGCGTCATGTCTCTAGGAGAACCGTAATGACTAGAGGGAAGAATTATCTGGCGACCGATTTGGGCACCAGACTGCTCTGCCTTGTTGTTCAGGAAGCCAATCAGTCCTTTGTACTGGGCTGCTTTCAAAGTCGTCTGTTCCCGGTATATCCATCCAAGACGTTCCCATTCTATGCGTGCATACTGATCAACCACCCACTGCTGAAACAGCTTGCGTGCATAGTGCATCGGAACGAAACTGCCGTCCTCTCTTACAGCCAACTTGCAACTAACGTACTGGTTCATTGTCAGCCTTTTGTTCTTTTTCTTCAGTTCTGCGTACCAGCCTTGCCCACCATTCGGGTAGAACAAAGGGTACAACATCGGTTCCACTGTTCCGTCCAATGCGTTCAAGTTCGTTAGCTTTTTTCGGCCACGTTCATGAACCACTATTGCGGCGGGCGGAATATCGCCGTTAGCATTCGTCACAAAGACCCCTGCGACCTCGTTGCTTCTTGGCAAATTCTTAGTACCATCGTCTTTTCCTGGTGCCTTGAATAACAGTTTGATCTCGGGCCGAGTTTCGCCTCTGTCTTTAGCTATTCTTTCCTGTTCCTCCTCCTCTTCTTTCATCATTCGGTAAGCTTTGGCGTACTTGTTGTGCTCGCGGAGATACTGCTCAATCATTGCAAAAATCCGAAAACAACTTTCCGTTCTGCCTCCATTGCCGGTCATTTCTTCCTTTCGGAACTGCAGAGCATCATCAGTGTCCACGAAAAACAATTGTCCGTTGGTCGGAACTTCGTCATCGTCCGGCTGCGCAATCTGGTTAAACTTGTAGTAGACTTGGCCAGATATCTTGAAACAATAAGGTCCATTCGACGGAAACTCATACCTGTTTGCACTCATGGAACAGAGGGCATAAGAACTGTTAATCTTCCGTATGTTCGTGAAGAAATTGTTCTTTTCAGGGTAGGTACCGACAAATAACTCTTTAAAGCTTTCCGGGTAAGTTTGCACGTCGTCTGTGTCGTCAACAATGATCTGCCCATTTCTGTACTTGACTTGTCCGTGTGCACAACAGTCAGAGAAAGATTCCGGATGAAAACTGTTTCTCACTCTTTCTTCAGCGAAATGCTTGGCGCCGCAATGGACGCACTTGACGTTGAAGCCGCTAAGCCGTACCTGGTCAATATCGGAATCAGCTGCATTTCGAATAGGCTTTTTGTTAGCTGTTCTCAGCCGTTCCATCGAATCAGCCTGCTTCTGAAGTCTTGATGCGCGTTTATTCACACTTTCCAACTTTCGAACACTACTTGTACGTACAGCTTGCTTGGCTAGTCTGGATGAGCGCTGATCCTCATTTTCAGAGTTCCTCAGCTTTTTCTTAGTGTCTGCCTCGCGTCTAAGCCTGGCCAATCGTTGCTCGCTAGTTTCAGTTTGCAACTTCCTTCGTTTGGCTTCCAAATCTACTTGTAAGCGCCGCTCGCGACTTTTGCTGGACTCAGTAGCTCGTTTTCGATGCTTGCGCAAACGATCAGCTTCGCGTCTTCGTGCTCTACGTGTTTCTTCTGAGTCTTTGGAACAACCCGGAACGTCATGACTGTCCATCTTCAGAGTTTCTGTGTTTTAAAAGACTTGAAACTTTTACCTTGATGCGCTGCACTCTACTTGTCCTTGACTCAAATGAGCTGCGGCGAGTGGTTTCGCCTCATTTATATACGCTGCAGGGACCGTTTTCCGGGCCCGACAATTAACACAGCTCCGCCCGGTATCAGAGGGTGGTAGGCAATTGCTCATTCATTATGCAACGTTCTCGCACGAAATGTGGGAATCGATAGCAATCGTATTGCTCAAAATGACGAAGTCTGCTCCGGCAAATGACGCAATGTTGTTACTGGAATCAGCATCAGCATGCCCAAATGTGGCTGTCTATCAGTTTTGGGCCGATTTGGGGGGTGGGGAAGGGTAAAGACGGAATCCGCCCCATGGCGCGGGGAGGACACCGGGGCGGGGCGGGACCCCAAACGGGAAGCAGGTCTAGACACAGGAGGTCTGAAAACGGTTACCTGTAAATTTTGAACCGATTTGGGGAAAAAGACGGAATCCGCCCCACGGGGCGGTGCGGGTCCAGAGGCGGGGCGGACCACCGCTCCGACCTCATATTCGGACTCAGCAACCTTGAAAACCCCCCGGGGCACAAAATCTCGGCCCATAACCTGCGGGAAAGCCGAAAACTGAAAATGCGGACAGAAGGACAAACTCACTGCTCTCGGTTATTATTAAGGATTTATAGTGAAAAGAACTACCAAGGTCAGCTTAATTCTTCGAAGTCCTTGAACCGTCGACATCCGGAAAAAGTCGGTTGTCTCGACAAGTTCGACGAATCGGTCCTCCTCGCAGCGCAGATCGGGGTTCCTCATTCGCATTTCGCCGAGGAATGAAAAGTTCATTGAGCGGTAGTCAGACAGACGCTCAGTCCCCGCACCAAGTTCAATTCGGCCAACGGAGAAGTTGCGAGAGCATATGCTAGCGAGCATCTTGATGGCGAACGGGAAGGCGGTTGCACGTGGCGGTATCAACTCGGCCAAGTAACTGTTGCTGAGATAGTGGCGTATCAGGTCGCAGTCGCTCGCGGCGCCAGCACTTGACGGAATCTTGAAGTGGCGCACGTCGGTGTACGTCAAGTCGCGTTGAATGTGGCGGACCGCCAGCCAGTAGGCGCCTGTGGACCCAAGCCATGCGGGATCCTAAAGTCGAGATAAAAAATCACGCGATCAGATCCATAGAACTCACCAAGAATTGTTCTTCGAATTCACACGCCAAGTGGTGCACCGGAAGGCTCTTCTTGATCTTGGGATGACATATAAGGTTGTAAAGGTAGCCGTTGGCGAGCAGGGATGAGCCGATGTGTGCTCGATCGAGGAAGCTGTAAACCTCCGGAGCGTGGTCCTCATGAACCAATGGAGATGCACTGAAAAGTACACAGGAATTAGAGACGGTGATGGTAAAAGACACTCTTCCATCCTGTTCTGTGTCCTGAAGATTTACGACCCTGCGCATTAGGCTTTCAGGACGGGACCTCTCTGAACCAAAAGGAGCCCGCACTTATATTGGAAGCTTTCTGGGCCGAAAGGGCCGTGGTGGCGGTCCCATGTGACTGACGAGTTCTTATCTTGAACTCGCACGCTAAGAGGTCATTCCTACCTTGAACGGTTCGCAGTGCCAGTGAATAGTCCTTTAGCCGAGCAGATTTCACTGGCCAAACGAATGGTTATCTCGTGCATAGCCCGCCATTCCATTCCTCGGCCGGGCTCGTAGTAAAGTTCCACAGTCAGCTGCTTGCAAAAGCGCTCTGCGGTGACGTGGAACTTCATCACAGCCTCATCCGTGGTACACGCGGAGCAGGGCAGGTAATTCGTGTAGGCTTGCGACCATGCTGCCAAACAGCTCCTTGTGCCAAGGCCGTAACACGCGGTGATCGTCACGTCGACGTACGCCGGTTCCTCCTGCAGGTCTTTGAACGCCTGAAATCGGCTTGAACGGTCAGCACACAAAGCGGCGGCTCGCGACCTTGACTATTTTCGACACCAGCAGCGGCGGACAGCTCCAGAAGTGCAGCGGCTTCCCGTGTGAGAAGATGGCATGAATATCCTCGTTGTCCACTTTGCGCTTTAGTACGAGGGCCAGCTCCAGAGAACCAAGGCTGCTAAATCGTTGTGCGGGTTCGATGTGGACGTAGAGCTTGTGGATTGCCTTCCACATCTTGTTGACTCGCTGGAAGGTGTGCGTATATGGCGCCACATGGTCTACGCGGTTGCTCCCGCTGTATTCCTTTTTCTTGCCGATGCGAAGGACGAAGAACATTATTCGGTAAACAGCAGGAGGGCTAAGTGTTGACGCCATCGATGGGACCCACCTAAAATGCGGGATGTACTGGCTGCACGTTGTATCAATGAGTAGTCGCAAGATCGTTTCACGTAAAACATTGTAGTGAAAAAGAGCCGCACCGAGCCACCACTTTGCAGGAGAGAAGAGCTACGAGTGTGGTGGATTTACGGCACAGCCAGGAGAAGTGCGAGGCGCGCGTGAGACCGTCGTTGGTTGCGCTCAGACTAGGCTGGTTGTGTTCGGAACGTACCTCGCAAATTTGGACGATCTTGCATTCAATCGCTCGCAGGTGATCGTCGGCCATGTCCATGTAGTGGACTTCATAGAATGCGCAGTGACGCAGAAGGTGTATTCCGGATACCCAGAGCGGGCTCATGCTTCTAGCGTGGTCTCTCGGTTCTTTCAGTGATGACCACATCTGAGCAGACACAGATAAGAGTTAGTTATAGGGAAAAGAACCGCCTACCAAGGTCAGCCTCAGACCACGAAGTCCTTGAACCGTCGGCATCCGGAAGAAGTCGGTTATCTTTACGAGTTCGAAGAAGCGGTTCACGCAACAGGACAGGTCGAGCTCGCTTATTCGCATTCCGCCAAAGACCACGTCCATTGAGCGGTAGTCGGACAGGCGCTCAGCCCTCGCATCGAGGTGCATGTCGCCAACGGAGACGTTGTGAGTGGCAAGGCTAGCAAGCATCTTGATGGTGGGGAAGTCGGTTTCACATGGCGGTCGCAGGTTGCTGAGATAGTGGCGTATCAGGGCGCAGTCGTTCTCGGCACCAGCAGTTGACGGTATCATGAAGTGACGCACGTCGGTGTACGACAAGTCGCGTTGAATGCAATGCGGCTGACCGACATCCAGTAGGCGGCATCCTAAAATCGAAATAAAAACTCGTTATCTCCAGACTCACGGCACTTACAGACAATACTTCGTTGAACGCACACTCCAAACGATTCACCGGCAGGCGCTGCTTGAGCTGGCGGATAAGGTCGTGGAGGTCGCGGTTGGAGAGCAGGGATGCGCCGATGCGTGCCCGGTCGAGAAAGCCGAAAACCTCCGACGCCAGGTCCGGTTGAAGCAACAGCGTTGCGCTGAAACACACGCAGGAATTATGGATCGACACGGGAAGGACCCTCATGAGTCATGTCCTGTGTCCTGAAAGAACCATGGCGCAAGCCGTCTAGGCTTTTAGGGCAGGACCAATCGGAGTGTTGAACAGTCCAAGAAACCTAGCCTGAAAGCTTTCAGGGCCAGAGGGGTCGGAGACCTAGAAAAGTTCGTAATAGGGCATGAAACCCTTGCATGACTGTTCTCGTCCAGATCTGGAAGCACGGCAGTCTATCCCGAAAGGTCCTCGCTCGGGACAGGACCGTCCTCCTGTCCTGAGTTCTGTCCTGAAGCGCTCTGCCGGCCTTCAATACGTGACTAGCCCTGGTCTTCAAATTCCGCGCCAAGACGTCATTAGCCTACCTTGAACGGCTCGCAGTACCGGAGAGCGTTCCTTGAGCCAAGCAGGTTTCACTGGTCTATCGAATGGTTATCTTGCGAATACCCGGCCATTGTCTAAAACGACTTTTTCCCGCTTCGTATTGGATTCATGCGCTTACCCCCGCGAGCGCGCGACTACTGCCACTCCTGTCAGCTCGCAGTGCAGCTCCACAATCAGCTGCTTCCGGAAGTGCTCCGATGAAACGTGAAACTTCTCGACAGTGCGATGAGGATTGCGCGGTGCCTCGAGAGTCTCAAGCGTGGTACACGCATGGCACGGAAAGAGAGTCGTGTAGACTTCCGCCCATGCCTTCGAAGGACTGTTTGCGCCATGGCCGGGACACGCAGTGATCGTCACGTCGACGCAAGCCGGTTCCTCCTGTAGCTCTTCGAACGCCTGAAATCGACTTGTCGGTATAAGGAGGATCAGAGTAGTGGTCTATGCACAAACCGACGGCTCCTCACCTCGACTATCTTCGACACGAGCAGCGGCGGGCAGCTCAAGAACTGCAGCGGCTTCCCGTCCACGAAGATGGCACGGACGTCCTCGTCGTCCACTTCACCCTTGAGTGCAAGGGCCAGCTCCAAGGAATCGTGGCAGTCAATTGACTGTGCGTGCTCGATCGTCATGTAGAGGTTGTGGATTGCCTTCCACGCGTCGTTCACTCGCTGGAGAGGGTGCGGAGTACGTTTCTTCTTCTCCTCGATGGTGGGCTGGACGAAGAAGATAATTCGGTAAACAGCAGAAGGGCTCAGCATTGACGCCATCGCTGCGAGTGACCTAAATCAGGGAATGTACTGACGTTTCTGCGGCATCAACGAGTAGTCAAATGTCCATTTCACATGAAACACTTAAACTTGAAAAGAGCCGAGCGTTGCTACCACTTCATTTTCGGTGTCAGTGCAATTATGCCGCTCAAAACCTTAAGCAAAAGAAAGCAAAACCTCCCGGTCCACAATTCTCTGCTGTCAAAGTAGGAAGCATTGACAAAGCGCTCGAAGGTTTACGAGCCAGTTGTGGTCCCAACATTCGCCTATAAACGGCTGATTTCAAGCGTTAACTATTAGGTGGATTTGCAGCGTTAAGAAATACGTTGGCTTCGTAAGTGCGTAAGAGTCGGTTCAAAAGACCCGTGGCGAAGTGTGTGCGCGCTCGAACTTTTCGTGTCGGAGCGCTTGGAAACTATCGCATAAACGAATGTGCTGGGATAGCAAAACTGTTGGAAAGTCGCATACGGAAAACTACGCGATCACCAGTTGAAAGTTAAGGTTAAAGACCTTCGGAAACAAACGAGTGGGTGAAATAAACAATAATATGCTGTTAAGCTCTTTAGCCCACTGAATCTGCCAACTCATCGTGAAAAGTACGCCGGAAAGGGAAAATCTTGATCTGCAAAGGTGAAGTTTTCAGTTAGCACAGCTCGTAGTGTTAGACTACCCGACGACAACAAACGCCGAATCACTCAACCTTGTCGAAGGAGTTTGGCTAGCGACGCTCGAGGCATGCGCGATGAACGATAATCAAGCCACAAGCTTTAGGAGGTTTTGGCCTTATCAGTGCGTGAGTAAGACAAGAGTCCCACGCCTGACCAAATTTATCGTGCTGCGCTGTCTGATGATTTTCATATTACTTTATCGGCCACCGTGCGGTGTCTGCTGCCCCCCCCCCGAAATACTCACCAGAAGCCTCGCTTAGACTCAAAAATGTATAACCGAAAAGAGTAGTTGGCGAAGCATTTCCGAGAACAGAGCTGGAGATTCGGATTCGGAAATTCGGTCGTTTTGCTTCGGAATCGGATTCGGTTTTCGAAATTCGGACATTTTTCCGAATCTTTTGTGAAGCAGTCCAGTTTGGAAGCAATGGACCCGTACTGCACGTAATGATCGCAAAAAGACGAGGGGGACATGGCTCGAATGAGCTTCGAGCTACTTCAGCTGATCGCGAACGCTTTCACGACCGTCCAAGATCGTCGTGAATCAGTTGCTGCCGTTCTTCCGAATTTAATACCTGCTTCGAAAATTCTGATTCGGAAATTCGGTCGTTTTGCTTCGGAATCGGATTCGGTTTTGATTTTGAACGTTGCCTCGGATTCGGATTCGGTTATTTTTTGGCAAGTCTCCAGCCCTGTTCGAGAACCTCAAAACGCTGATATCCTCAATGCGTTAGAATGCTGCTTTTACAACGTAGAGGTAACAGATTTTTTGGACACGGCGCGACCGCTACCAGTTCTGGCTGGAAGCGACACAAATTGGGTGCCCATGCTGGCACGCTGGTCCCCTAGATCGTCCTCTGTAAGCGCAGTGCTAACGTACGCTATGCTTGCACAAGTTGACCGGGCCACATTGTGCAAGTGTATTTAATGACTACCCAGGAAGAACAGGTCAACAACGAACGGGTCACAACTCCGTCGGAAGAACAACGAGCGGGTGAAGACATGTGAACTCGCACAATCAACGGACAGCGAATGAGGCATTCGGATAGACTTCGCCTTTCAGGATGTGAAGAACAGATTCGATCAAATCGATTCCGCGGATACGGGATGTCTTCTGTCCGACGCACGCGGTGAGATACTCGTTGGAGCTCGAGTTCCGGAAGCGGTAGACGTCCCATTCAAAGTCGTTAATCGGAGTCCATCGCGCCGTCCCTTCGACTTTCATGCCGGAGGCGACCAAATTGTCGCGACTGAATGCACAATTCAGTGCAGTAGAGACCGGCGGCTTGTACTCGAAGTGCTCGACGGTGCTAGTTATTTCTCCGCGCTCAAACGCCTAAAATCAAGATTTGTCCTGAATGCTACTGCGGCAGTGAAGAAGAGTTACGCCTATGGCGGATCCGGGATGCAGCTAGGACACCGGAGCGCATGTTAGGGGTCACTCACTATTGTTCGACAATTTAAAAGTGCGAGAATTTCCATTGTAACGCAGAAGAACGTGCGCTCAATCCTGACGCTGGCGTTTTCCGACGGCGACACACTTGGCCCGCCGCAGCCGGTACATGCAAAGTAGACTTTGGAGCCGTAACGGCATGCAGTATGGCACGCCTCGAAAATTGAGGCTGTTCCATGCCGTTTCAGTGGAGAACGGCACGGAATACGGCCCGTTTTGTAGCCGTGCCGTATTTCGGGCCATATAGTACGGCACGGAATACGGTACGGGGTGGTCAGTACGGCACGGAGTACGGTACGGAAGGGGTTTGCCGAAGTCTAGTGCAAGCTAGGCCATGGACCGGCCCGGGTCCGGCGCGCATGAATCCGCCACTGGTTTAACGCTCATACTACGCGGTTGTGCTAAGAACGTACCTCGCAAATTTCGACGATCTCGCGTTCAATCGATCGCAGGTGATCGCTCGGAGGACTGTTGGGCCAATGGTGGACTCGATAGAGTTCACAGTTACGCAGCAGGTGGATTCCGGATACCCAGAGCGGGTTCATGCTTCTGGCGTGGCCTCCCGGTTCCTGGGCATCCTGACGACAGGACAGACATAATGTCAATTATAGGTAGAAAGAACTACCAAATTCAGTGTCAGTCGACGAAGTCCTTGAACCGTCGACATGCGGAAGAAGTCGGTTGTCTCGACAAGTTCGACGAAGCTGTGCTCGCCGCAGCTCAGACCGAGGTCGCTCATACGCATCCCGCGAAAAACCACGCCCATTGAACGGTGGTCGGATAGGCGCTCAGACTCCGCATGGAGATCCATGTCGCCAACGGAGCAGTTGCGACTGGATAGACTAGCGAGCATATTGATTGCTAGGGGAAAGTCAGTTGCGAGTGGCGGAAAATACAGATCCGCCACGTAGCTGTTGCTGAGATAGTGGCGTATCAGGTCGCAGTCGTTCTCGGCACCGGCAGGTGACGGAATCTTGAATCGGCGCACGTCGGCGTAAGTCAAGTCGCGTCGCAAGTGGCGCACTGCCAGCCAGTATGCGGAAAGCTAAGGTCAAAATAATTTAAGACAACGAAGTAATGCTCGAGCCTGTATGGTTAAACGCCCGTACCGTATTCCGTACCGTATCGCGTACTGTGTTCTACGGTACGTGGTATAAGGACCCTCCGAGTTCAGAACGGGACCTTTGTTCAGCGTTCTTCAGACAGTGAAGGTAGCGCACAGTATTAGTAGCGGT
Organism: Aphelenchus avenae; assembly: GCA_020875895.1. Taxonomy (NCBI): domain Eukaryota; kingdom Metazoa; phylum Nematoda; class Chromadorea; order Rhabditida; family Aphelenchidae; genus Aphelenchus; species Aphelenchus avenae. The sequence continues at coordinate 15,708 of JNEY01001104.1, forward strand.
AACACTAAGTCTTGCTCAGTCCAGCTAAGTTAGCTATCACTAGAGTATGAAGGCTTAAGTACGACACATTTCTAGCCGATGAGAGTCGTTGGGGCAGGGCGCCGCCACCGTAGGCGGAGAAGCTAACGGCGCTTGTTAGGCAGCCGTTATTGTGGTACCGCACAACACAGGTCCAGTACGGGTTTCCGTGCCTTACCGCACTGGTGCAGTACGGATACGGTGCGGCATCTGGCTAAAAATGCACTAGTACGGGTCGTAGTACGGCTTTAATATGGGCCGTACCGTAATCCTTACAGTATTCTTCGGTACGGGGTGGTCAGTACAATACGGAATTCAGTACGGGGAGCGTCAGTACGGTACGGAGTACGGTACGGGGGGGGGGGGGTCGCGTCTAAGTCTAATTCATGGCACTTACCGACGACATCCTGAAGGCACACTTCAAGTGGTGCACGGGAAGGTGCCGCTTGAGCCGGTAGATACGGTCGTGAAGGTAGCCGTTGGCGAGCAGCGATGAGCCGATGTGTGCACGGTCGAGGAAGCCGAAAACGTCCGACGCAGCGTCGTCTTGAAGCAATCGCGTTGCGCTGAAACGTGTACAAGAATTAGGGATGGACGCCAGATCACGCGGCAAGACGTTATTAGCCTACCTTGAACGATGCGCTATGCCGGAGAGGCTACCTTTAGCCGGGCAACTTTCAGTGGCCAACCGGATGATTATCTTGTGAAAAACGGAGGACTGTCTAAAAGGGTTTTTTCGCTGGGTAAATGAATCCGTGCTTACTCTCGGTCGGTCGCTGTCATTTCTTCGAGCTCATAGCGCAGTTCCACGGTCAGCTGCTTGCGAAAGTGCTCCGATGAGACGTGAAACTTTTCGACTGCGAAATCTGTCGATTTCCGTCTCCACCATGGAAAAGCCTGGACAGTCACTACCGTGGCACACGCATAGCAAGGTAGGTGAGTCGTGTAGACTTGCGGCCATGCCTCCGAAGGTCTTTTTACGCCAAATCGGGAGCACGCCGTGATAGTCACGTCGACGTATGCCGGTTCCTTCTGTAGCTCATCGAACGCCTGAAATCGACCTGTGCGGTCAGTACATAAAGTTGACTTAGGTGCGACACCCTCCGTACCGCACTCCGTGCCGTACTGACCATCCCGTACCGTACTGCATACGGTACTGCGGACACAGTACTCAGGATAGGCATACCGTACGCCGTACCACACTGACTCCCTCTGTACGGTACAGTACGGTACGGGCCATATTCGGTACCGTACGCCGTACTAAGGCCCGTACTAGTGCTAAATGAAGTAAAAACTGAAACCGTACCGTACAGCGTACTGGACGGAACCCGACTACCGTATTCCGTACCGTACAGTACGGAGTATGGTATGGTACGCCCATACAGTCTGTACGAATGTTAACCTTTAAACATACTCCGTACCATAGAGTACGGTACGGCCCATTTTATAGCCGTACTACGACCCGCACTAATGCATTTTTAGCCCGATAATGATGCCGCAGTGTACTCCGTACTGCGCCAGTGTTCGGTGCTGGCCCATGTTCTTCGTGCACTGAGTCGCTGAATCGGAATCCGGCACCGTGCCGGGTGAAGTCGTGCTGTAGGCGCTGTCGTCCGGTGCTAGCGGCTTGCTAGCGTCGCGTAGAGCGTCGGGAAGTGATCTCTTGCCATCACGAAGGAACTGTCCGGAAGTCCCCTTTTGCAAAGCTTTTATCCCCGTCTCGCCTTTCCGCTCAAGGCTTTACAGCGGCGCCATGCAGGCTACGCCGCCTGCCATGCATTCCTTGCGCGACCCTTGATCAGCCTCGGGCCACGTAAGCGCTAGCGACGGGCCGATCTCCGATCGTCGCGTCACCTCGATGCACTTTAGTGTCGCGTGCATTGTCACAAAGTTAGCCACTTAGGCTCTCCCCTTTACACCAGTACGCTACGGTACGGCATCTCGTACTGGAATTGAGTCTCACCGTATCCCGTACCGTAGAATACGCTACGCGGTATGTAATGCGGTATGGGTGTCTAAGTGTAACATGAAGCGACGGCTCCTCACCTGGACTATCTTCGACACGAGCATCGGCGGGCAGCTCCAGAATTCCAGTGGCTTTCCTTGCGCGAAAATGGCACGGACATCCTCGTCGTCCACTTCACCCTTGAGCGTGAGGGCCAGCTCCAGCGAGTCGAGGTAGTCGAGTGGATGTGCGGGTTCACTGCTCATGTAGAGCTTGAAGATTGACTTCCACGCGTCGTCCACTCGCTCGAGGTTGTCCGGATAGTACGCTACCCTGGGATCGCGCGTAATGTAATCGTTCTTCTCCTTGTCTGGAATGACGAAGAACATTATGCGGTAAACAGCAGATGGGCTAAGTGTGGACGACATTGGTGGTAGGCACCTGAAAATTAAGGGATATTATGTGATATCAGTGAATAGTCGAAAGAAGGCACGAAAGAGCCGCGTGTTGCCACACTTCATTACCGGCGTCTGGCAAAACTAAAACAAAAACCGGAAATATTCTGCTGTTGAAAAGGAAGCAATGAGCCCGTGCTCAGAGATGCACACGTCAGTTTAGATACCTACGCTCGCTTATAAACGGGCGATATCAAGCATTAATCGCTTGGTACCTCTGCAGTATTGTGACTTATGCGCTGTGCTAGCTGCGACTGATAGCGGACGAGGGAAAGCACAAAGGCTAGCGAAGTTATTGGGCTAATAAGCCGCGTTCCCATGATATCCGGTGATCTGTCAGACCGCCATCGATGCGGCCAGCGGATGCGTCAGCCGGGAAAGGAAGCGGACGGCTATTGATGCTCCATCAATTCTAGTGTGGCGTGAGCCACGTCATCACTACATACTAAAGCGCTGCCGGTTCTGCCAGAAATTTCGAACTTGCATAGGCTCGCACTACAGTGGGAGGTGCTCCTCGGATTAATCGACAACGATAACATAAAAATAAAACTTAGTGTGAAGATGGTCCGCAGTGGGCAATCGAACAAACACACCCTCTTCACTCTGTCGGTGCATTGGACCTGACATTGTCGATCGTTGCTCTAATTCGGGGAATCCAGCACCGGTCTTAGGCTTTTCTAAGAGCGGATAGATCCATCAGATCAAGAGGCACATCAAACTTAGGAACGTGCCCGCCGTCACAGTATTCATGAATGCGCTATTGCTAGATTAGTAAGTGAGTAAAAACCGGTTACAAAGAATCGTGGAGAAGTGTGCGCGCTCGCGGAGTTTTCGTGTCCGTGCGAACGCAAACAAACTGACAGTCGTTGGAAAGTCGCTTTCCTGACCTACCTTACACTCGCATAACGGCGTCAAATCGCATTTCTAGGTGTTGGCGGATCGTGAGGGAATAGAAGAACAGTTGCCAATTACGATGAGTTGTGGTGCGGACAACAGTGTCGTGTTGGCCCCTCACTCGCACCGTGGTGCTATGCCGTGCTGTTACGCCAAAAACCAGGTAGAACAGCACGACGCAGCAAGATGCGGACGCGAGGACAGTCGGGACGGCACGAACCGCCCTCTAGTTGCGAACTCAGAGCCACGTGATGTACCTTGAGGAAGCGTCATCTTTGACTGGTTTACAGGTCGCTCCTCAGCGTATCGCGTACAGGCTAAAAAGGACCAGATTTGGATTTTAGCAGAAAAAAATCAGTTTATTGTTTGTTTTAATTGTTTGCTTATTTATTTGTTTACTTATTTATTATTTCATTATTCGGTTATTCGTGGCCTGAATGTTCGCTCCGTTGCAAAGCTGCGTAATTAAAACGTGCTGTTGACGATGAATTTATGAGCAGCTTACAATGCTAAGACCCTGATTCGTCTGTCCTCCACGGTTCCTGCAGTTCTTCCACACAAACATATGAAGCTTTTCTTCAGCTACGACGTCGCATCATTGTCGGCCCTAATATTCTCCACACGCACATTAACTTTGATGAGGCGGAGGAATTTAAATGCTAATGTCACCACGTCTTAGGCCCAGAGAATAAAGGAACAAACTGGCTCCTTTATGGGTTTGCTAGACGAAGAAACAAACGCCTTTTGCTCTCTGTGATTAAGCCCAGAAGGAGCATCAGACGTCAGCTTCCTCCAGAGTCGCGACCTCGACGGCTTGCGCCGTTCTGCTTCTACCAGATTCTAAAGAGATGAAACGAAATTAGACGAAATACGGCAATTTAATTGAGTAGTTGGCAATGCATCTTCGGCGTCTTAAAGCATCTTAGAGCATCTTAAAACAATTAGCTCAATCCTTCAAATTAGCTCAACTTCATCTACGACGTCACGCCATTGTCAGTCTCAAATGTTCTTCAAACACATTAAACTTCATGAGGCGGTGGAATTGAATTGCTAATGTTGCCGCACACTAAGCCCACATTGCAAACGGACAGAAAGTTGCTTATCTATGGGGTACCTAGACGAAGAAATAAACACTTTCTGCTACGAGATCATGACCCTAAGGATCTCCAGGGTATTTCACGTCGCCATCGTCGCGTTGGCAACAGCTTGCGTCGTCTTGCTTTTGCCGCAAGCGACGGGCGTCGATCCCACCCATCCGAAGCCAGTCGTCATACTCACTCTAGAGGCAGATCCGCACCACGTACCATTCGCGGCGTTTGAAAACGATCCCATGAATGTAAGTGCACCAGTATTGCAGGCTTTTCGGTACACGAGTTTAGTACCTTTGTTTCGCGATGAATATGAAGTCGAAGGCGCAGCAGCGTAGCGGGAAGCTTGCAGAACAGTTTACCGGTAGGCGAAAGTTGAAACATAGTGCGCTATGCTGCACCCGGCCTCAGTTTTAAACTTCCAAAAAGTTTTAAACTCCCGACCGCCCAGAGACCGGTAGTGACGGATCTGTTTTATTAGGGGGTGGGGAAAGTAATTAGGGGGTGGGGAAAACACACCCGAGAAAATAGTGGCTGGCGAAAGTCTGATGTGCCTCGAGCCCTTAACAAGTTCCCAGTGCGTCCAATCGCTTAGCTAGGTAGTCGAAAACTATTAAAGCGAAACAATGCTTTCCTTAACAGCGAGGCTCCGTATTAATCAGCCCTTCATGCGTCGATAAAATTACTAAATGTGTGCCCTCTAGCGCTCCATTTGGAAGATTAGAAGTATCCGAAAGGTCAGGAATTCAAAAATACACCTATGGCCGTCAAAAAATCTTGGATGCTAAGGTGCTTGCCGGACATGCAAAGTAAAATAGCTGTTTTGTAATTAAAGCAAGTGTCACAAGTACGCACATACGGCGCGAGAACCATTTCTCTCGCTCCTTCTAGTCGTGATGCTGACCTACAAGCGTGACGCGAAGCTGGCGCTAACGCTGAAGGAAATCGGAAAGGTCCCCTTCGTGCACAAAGTGATCGTCTACTGGAACGACGTCACGCGGCCGATGAACTACACCTTCCCGCGAATCCACGTCCCGGTAGTGTTCCTGAATGCCTCGAAGAACTCTATGAACAATCGCTTCCTGCCGTCGGAGCTGATCGAAACCGAAGCGGTGTTCAGCTTCGACGACGACAAACCGGCGACGTGGAAGGACATCCTCATCGGATTCGCGTAAGTACAATGAACTCGCTTCCAAGCTTTGACACTCATTAATCGCGTGCCGCTGACACTAGTGACTGAGGCATGCGGGGAATGACCTTGTCCAGTAGCTAAGGACACTATTAAGCGCCAGTACTAAGCGCTAGGTAAACTGGCGTTTAAAGTCGCTTCGGCCTTTTGCCCTGCTAAGCCCAAACAATGAGGATACAGCCTAAATCCAAGTAAAGTTGGAGGCTGAATAAATCGCTAAGCCGTGAAAAATACATTGCTAGAACTACTGTGGTTATGATGTTACCTGCCTCAGGTGCCCTTGGAAAATTGCTTCCTGCAATGCAACGCATAAGCTGCCCGTCATGGCATTTCGCTGCTTAGTAATGATGCTCAGTAGAGATGCAGACCGTGCCATCGTGCCGTGCCGTTTTCTGTGTCTCACGGCACGGCGCACGACACGAGGGGGAGGTCAACGCGGCAGCTCGTCACGGCCCCATAAATTGCTTGTTTTATAACCGGGCCGTGAAAAACGGAAAAAAGGCATGCAACATGTTACGTCCCAAAACCTCCTGAAACATCCTTTTTCCAGAAAGTGGCGCGAAAACCGCGACGTTCTCGTCGGATCCTACGCCCGCCGCGGTGTTGTCGACGCGAACGGCAACGGAGAATACGGCAATCAGTTGAAAACCGGCGAGTACAACCTGGTTCTGACCGGTGCCGCCTTCTTGCATCGGAAGTACCTGGACATCTACACGAACAATATGCCGGCGGAGATCAGGCAGATCGTGGACGACCTGACGAACTGCGAGGACTTGGCGATGAACTTCCTCATCGCGAACGCGACGCAGAAGGCGCATGTGCACACCGTAACAGCCACGCAGTGGAAGTAGGCCATCAATCGGTGCTACTTTAGGACGGGGGGGGGGGTCACTAACACGATGCCACGCTGGGTCAGCAGTACGGCTGCCGGATGCTGACTTTCGGTGATGGCTGAGATGGCACATCCAGCTTGAGCTTGTATTTGCGAACTTCGCTGGCGACTCGGCCGCTCAAATGAGACGGGGGGGGGGGGGGACTCCTCGGGTCAGTAACCAAATCCGAAGCCGAAGCGAATGTAAAAGTTATAACCGAAGCCGAAGACCGAAGCCAAAAAAACACCGGTAATCGCAGCCGAAGCCGAAGCTCTGTAACGTTCAAAGGGAGAGACCAAAAAATATATTATGCTCACACAGATTTATATGGACCGCAGTTAGGCGCTACCTGAGCAGATTTTCATTACACCCGCCAAATTCTTGCCTAATATATTGTTGGTATCGCCGGCGATGATCCTGCGTAAACCGTCAAAAAGCTTCGGTTCCCTCGGCCATTTGACCGAAGAACGAAGCCAGAAAAACGCCGAAGATCGAAGCCGAGGCCCTGTCCCAGTATGCATCGTCCAAGTCACGCCGAGTTGTCGGTTCCGCGGTCTTACCCAAGCTTTTCAGGCTAAAGAATCGCAACATTTTGGGCGGCGGTAACGACGAGTGCCTCAGCTGTCGTCCTCAGCACTACGCGGAGCGGAGGCAGTGCGTTGCTAACTTCACTGAAATTTACGGCCACAACCCGCTGGTGACCTCTAAGTTGCACGCACTGCCGGCTTGCTTGTAATGCCTACAGCGAAAAGATCATAAACTGTTGACGTAATTCCTTTGTCCTGAAAGTGAGAAAGACAAAATTAAACGAAGTTCATGAACGATAGCATAACTGTGGAAATCTGCTTTCTCTTGGAAGGTTCACATGCTTTTGCAACAAGTTGTTTATCCCCAAAAGTCTAGAAAAGTCAAAGCACGGTAACAGACAGGTAATTGCAACGCAGGCTGAGAAATGTGGTTGTTGTCCATGGAATGTAACATTCAAGTACCGAGCTATGAACTAAATCGGATGCTCTTTTCTCCGATTGTGCCAAGCACAACCTCGAACGGCTACTGGTTGTTTGGATCCCGGACATTTGGGTCCCGCCGTTTGGGTCCCGGACGTTTGGGTCCTGGACGTTTGGGTCCCGGACATTTGGGTTCCAGAAAAAAATGTGCAAGTATGATGGTCCGCAAACGTGCATTCGAACTTCTTTGCGATTTATTCGAATTGAGCCAAAGCCTAAGCCAAACGTCCGGGACCCAAACATCCAGGACCCAAACGTCCGGGACCCAAACAGCTGGACCCAAACGGCGTGTTACCCCTCGGAACGACTGCCTAAACTGTCGAACTCTGCTTCGTCTCGGAACGTTCGCAAGCTTTTGCAACAAGTTGTTTATTCCCCAAAAGTATAGGAAAGTGAAGGGTACAGGGACGTATAGTTAATCGCAACGCAGGCGGGGACATGTCATGGTTGTCCAGGGAATGCAACGGTCAAGTAACGAGCTATAAGCAAACGTTTCTGGGGGTCATGGCAATTACGAGACGTGGGAGGAGGCACTTTCAGGCTAAAGCACAGCATACGGGAAAGCTGAAGTTTGATGGATAAATTATTTGCGGATATATGGACGATGCTGACTGGACGAGTGATTCAGAGACGTCGATGGGTCTGTGTTGGAGACGTGGCTGGTGCGGCAGCCGGCTGGTACTGCGGCATCGTGAGGTCCTGCTCCGCATCGGAGTGGGTGGGCGACGAACTTTCCGGTTCGGCCGCGACTTGAAACCGTGCTCATACTACTCCTCACAAGATGCTCCTTGCAACTAACCCGATTCCGGTACTCCTCGAAGACATGCCCACAGAGCTCTCGGGCCACGGCAGCTCCGGCACGGGCTAAATTAAAGAGCTACACGCATTGTTCGTGAGCCGCGCATGACGCGCAATGCTAGACGGGATGTTGCAAAACAATTCTCAAACGGAGCAGAACACGTGCCGTCTGGTGGAACAGCTCCACGCTTAGGTATTCGGGCGGAGCAGATCCACATCCACCGCGTTACCCCGCGGATTTCATCTTTGGGCTCTCTTAAGCTTGAGCAGTAACAAAAGCCACAGCCTAAGCCTAAGCGTGGGCGATCACGGAGCTAGGTTTACTTGTCGCTTAGCCCTTTGGGAAGATCATAAAGGCTTAATGACACGTGATAGACCATCCACATATTTGCTAGACTTGGACGCGACACCCCCTGTACCGTACTCCGTACCGTACTGACCACCCCGTATCGTAGAGAACAGTACGGCGTACGGTACGGCCCATATTAAAGCCGTGCTTCGGCCGTACTAGCACACGTTTAGTCAGAGAAAGATGCCATAACGTACTCCGTACTGCGCAGGTACGGTACGGTACATAAACCCGTACTGGGTCTGCGCCGTACCGTATCCCGTACCGTAGAAATCGGTACGAAGTACGGTACGGGAATACGGCACGTCGAAGTATAACGTTTCATCATGCTGCGTACTCACCCTCGATGAACCAGAAGAGCAGCGCGCCGTCTCGACGAAAACCGCACTCAGCGAACGTGCGGATGAGCTTGCGGCTCTTCTCGTCCTCGTCGTTCACGAGCGCCCGGTGCCGCGTGTCCTTGAGCAGGTGACGAACCGCCCGCTCGCAAGTCCATGGCGCGAGGAAGATGATGAGGTAGTACATAAGGCTCGTTGCGTTGAAGAACGCTACCGGCAGAAAGCCCCACCTAAAGCGTGATGGTATCTGATTGAAAAAAGAGAGAAGAGAGAATCCATGGACGCAAGCGACGCCATAGTGGGTGCGGGTCACTTACCAGAGGAAGTGATAGAACTTCGTGTTGTAGTCGTTGATGGGAAGATGACAATGCAGGGTGTAATGGTGGTAGCCTCCTAGTCGTAGAACGGGAAATTCGCAGAACGTGAACGTCGGGAATACGGGCGAATCCTAAGCAACAATCCTTAGAAAAGGGTGTCCTAAGGACTGCCTATCCAACAAGCATCGCTCACTCGTCCTCACATACCTGCCCGAGGAACGTGTTGAGGGCGACGAACTGCATGTAGACGTTCAGGAAGTACAGCAACTTGACGAAGGCGTAGAGCCCGGTCGCGTAGAAGCCCAGATCGCGTCCAAATGGTAGATTAGGCGTCTCGATGAGCGCCTCGGACACGTGCTTCGCGATGGCCTCGGACGCATGCGTTCGCTGCGAGTCCGAGGGCGGCATCTTCCGCAGTCGGACGGCCTGCGTGAAGAATGCCTTGAAGTCGATGCCTAAAGCCGTCCAATCAGCAAGTCATTATCGAATCAACAATAAAGGACGGCAGTCGTACAGATAGATAGTGCGGCCGTACCGTACCGTAATCCGTGTTGTACGGTACGGAGTACGGTACGGGGTGGGTCAGCACGGTACGGAGTACGGTACGGGCGTGGAGGCCAGTACGGCAGTACGGTACGGATTCGCTTTTCTAACATTTTATAACGAGTACGCAACGTACTACGGCCGTACTGTACCGTATTACGGCCCGTACCGTACTCCGTACCGTACTGTACGGTACGGATGGGGTCAGTACGGTACGGAGTACGGTACGCAGGGGGGTCAGTACGGTACGGCTGCCGATCCTTAATCAACAAGCAAATGCATCAGAGAGCAGGTCCACGTGCATCTTTCGAGCAGCTCTCACTGCAGCTCAATATTCGGTCCGATTCTCCGCCAAAAAGTCTTACCGCTGTGAGTCCTCCAGGAGATCCAAAGGAAGTACGGAAGGCAGAAGAAGACGGCCTGGAGGATGAGCGTCGCCGGGACCCACTAAACGGTTTGGATGCACGAAGGCAGCGCACATAGTGGCCTACTAGGTAGTCTGCGAGCTGCTCGTGAGAACAGCCGCCGACCGCGAAGGCGTTCTCGCTCTTGCTCAGCTCCGGGCCAGCCTGAAAGACGTACTTGTCCAAAGCGTTACTGAACACCGTACGCTGCGAGATGGCCCTTCTAGCTGGAAAATCGAATACTTCTGTCCATGAGCGTGGTAAAGGGTCAGCTGCCTATTAAACATGCAAAATTTCACAGTGTCCAGTTCAGGGCTGGGCAATTTTCCTGGGTACAAGGACCTAGAAGCCCATGACCGGATTGCCAGGACTAAGCCTCAGGACCAGGACCTGCCCAATGGAATTTCATTGACGAACAGGGCCTGGACCTAGACACCCAGGACTAGGTTTTCTAGGAGTCTATCAGGATCAGGACCCACCCAAGCCGCGATCTAGTGGGATGTGTCTTCTGTTCACTGGGAAACTTCTAGTGCCAGCTGGGCGCCGGCCGAGGTCATCGTCCAGGTAAACGCCTACTCTGAGTTCGGCCTTGTAGCCTTGATTAAACCCGTCCTCTGCCCCCCCCCCCTGGGAAACTCCCTTGCGAGTGGTGTAGCCAATTAGGAGGTGCCCAGTTGAAACTCCCAGCTGCTCACCGCAAGTTGGCTTCAAGAGAACTTACGAAGCATCGAACGGGCTCGTCGCCGACGAAGCCGAACATGTGCGCGCTGATAAAAAGGACGTAGGACGTCAGGACGGATGGCACTATGACGTAGTTCAGGCGATCTAAAATCCGGGTGAAAAATAAAAACGTAACTTCTATGAATACCGATGGCGTCGTTGAAGTAGGCGCCCGACCGCTTGCCACTGTCCGGTAGAGAGGTGCGCATAGCTACGAGCATGCTAAGCCTGGAAAGGAGCGACTTTAGGAGCAGTATGTATTGAAAAACACGTGGCCCGCCTGTTACGGGCTGCCGGGACCTACAGTGGCGTTTATCAAAATTAAAGGTCGGCAGTCGTACAGATAGTACGGCCGTTCCCTACCGTACTCCGTACTGTACGGTACGGAGTACGGTACGAGGTGGGGGGGGGGGTCAGTACGGTACGGCAGTACGGTACAGCTTCGATTTCCTGGCATTTTACAACTAGTACGGGCCGTACTACGGCCGTGCAGTACCGTATTACGGCCCGTGCCGTACTCCGTACCGTACTGTACGGTACGGAGGGGTCGGTACGGTACGGAAGGATTATTACGGTACGGAGTACGGTACGGCTGCCGACTGCTGATCCTTAATCAAAATCAGTCAACCAGAATTCAATGCAAGCTATGTATCTCTACTCAAAAGACTCTATCAGGGTGAATGGAAAAAAGTTACAAAAGTGATAAATAAGCAAATAGCATAATCGCAGCGCAGCAACAACCCGTCCTTACCAGCAATACGGGCTTTGCGACAGCTAGCTGTGCTGCCGAATGGCCCGTCTTCTGTACGGATGAAAACACGCATCGTCAGCCGCCCGTTTTAATTCACACAATGATTCACAGGGGTTCGCTTACTTGCGTCGGCCAGCATCAATTATCACCATGAACATCCGGCCACAATCCAGCTGTCGGGAAAGCAACGATTTATTCCCGTAAAGAGTCCACATCTATTCTGTTACGGGGGCCGTGTTGGGGGGTACCCCGTGCCAAATCCCGTGCCCGTGGTGACCCCCAGTGCCAAACCCCGTACCCGCAGAGACCCCCCCCCCGTGCCGTACCCCGTACCCGTGTTCTACGGCTACGGGTACGGGTACGGCCCGTACCTTGGTACGGGTGCCGAACTCTAGTCGCTACTAACATGGGAGGTCGCTAATGGGAGAAACAAGGTCTTGGCTACGCCCAGAATAATCTTCATTAGTAACGCGTTTTAAGCAAAAACGAACGTATTCAACTATTTTATTGTTTCGCTTAAAATCTCTGGCAAGAATGGTGGCCATTCGAGAGACGTCACATCATCATGCTGCGATTCCCGTTCGGCGGGCCGTCGTTGTTGTCCTTCGACGCGTGCGACGAGGACTTCTTGATGCTCTTGAGGAAGCGGTCCACCTCCGCGATAAACTGGTACTCGTGCCAGAGCAGCGACGTGGAGTAGACGAGGAAGCAGAGAATGCTGAGCGACGCACCGAACAAAATCAGTACCCCTGAAATGCGCAAATGTTGACGTGTATTCGGTGCACTAGAATGAAAGAGGACCTATTTAAAAGGGAGATTCCGAAGCCCAATTTCGCTAGCGGGGTGAGCAGGGAGAACTCGGGTCTCTGCCGCCCTGCCCGTTATGGTCCCACTCCTCTAGGGATCTTCCTGGCTGCGTCCGCGTTCAGCGTTAACGACGCATTTCCGAAACGGACCCTTTGTCCGAATGCATAGGTAATAATCTGAGTAACGACGGTAGGTATGCTGGTATCAGTGTGCAAAGGAGACATCAGTGTACCTGAACCATAGATGGATCTAAATCTAGCGGGGCATAAGATCTGTATTTTGCCTTGGCGGTCCAAGCTCAGCGAGGGGGAGGGGCTAAGTACAGTGTTTTCCGAAGAGCGCGCCAAGTAAGGGTCACCTACTAGGGCTCTTCGGACGATCTTAAGAGGATGAGGTCCGACATTCCCGCATGCTTCCACTGATGTTTAGCAAGAGGATCTTTCAGCATCGCAACATGCAGAAAACTCACAGTTATATCCGTTAATGCGAAGACACCCGTTTAAGGCAGTGAATATCTCTTGGTAGACGACTGAGTGAAACGGCCACAGGACTGCGTAGAGCAAGAGCGCCGCCGATACGGCTATGTAGAGGAACAGCATCGCCTAAATCCATTGTTTAACTCAGCACGTTTGACGTACAGAGAATTTTTGTGCATGATTTTCGCTCTTCCTAAGTTTAATTTCGTGCATTAAATATATAATTTCGTGTTCAGCCGTTTTCGGAGTTATAATTTATTTGATTTAAAAATATTTTCAAGTGCTTACCTGCAACAAGAAGAACGGTATAATGCTGAGCTTGGACCACTTGTACGTTCCGTACAGCGTGCATGAGGCCACCGAGACGAGCACCAGAAGGGACATGAAGAACGCGGCGGCATGATCCGATTTATACACGATGAAGGCGAGTAGGGCATAGATGAACACGTAGAGA
>JNEY01001105.1:0-15343 GCA_020875895.1 Aphelenchus avenae
CCCCCCTCCCGAGGGGTTCTAGCTACGCCCTTGCAAGAGGACACCCGCCATTCTTGACTTTAGGATTTTCGTCCTAAAAATTTGCCTGAATTTTGCTTCGAATGAGGCAATTTTTGCCGTCGAGCACGGCACGGAAAACGGCGCCGTTTTCAGCTCATGCCGTCCCGGTCTCCGTTCCATGTTAGCCCGGAACGGAACACGGCCCCGTGCTGACGCTTTGCGGTGCCGTGTTCCGTGCCGTGAAAAACGGAGAACGGCACGGATCGGAGCACGGCTCGGCACGGCCCGCCAAGTCTAGTATAATATTGCTAGGAGTGTGTGCAGCATACCGAGCTGGCATACGCCACGAGTGCCAAGCGGTACCGCATCGTCCATACTGATCGGCATGGCATGCATAAGTACGGAATCGTGCGTACTGGGTCCGTGGTGTAACGAAGTTGGTTAGGATTAGTGTGTGACTCACCTAGCGAGTACGTCTGCCGGATGCCGACGCTTAGTGAGAAGTTGCCATCATTTAGCAGAATGAAGTGTACTTCTTTTTTTACAATGCTTGCCAGGCACTTGTCCGTGCCTGGCAGGCATGCGCACGCGTTCCTGCGCGTGCGACATCCATCCCTGCAGAACCAAAAATCGGTCTGGCCTTAAGGCAACCAATCAAAGTGCAAAACCATATGCAGTCAGATTTATTGTGAAACCTCAACAGTGCCACTACGTTCGCGTTTGCTCACGCGAGACTAGTATCGCTTGAAACGACCGCTCGCTTTGTTTACCACGGAGACTCGGTCTCAGAGCCCCCTAAGAATTCTTAGCCAAAATCATTGTCGAAAATCTCTGGGAGACCATTACTTAGGAGCGAACGATTCATGGGAATAAGTAATCGAGTTTGGTTGACCTACTGCAGACACTCCTTTTTTAAAAAAAAGATCAATGTTTTTGGACCATTCTCAGGGATGCTACGTCGGTAATCTTGTAAGATTCAAAAGAAAAAATGGAGACTTCAAAAACCGCCCGTGCTCTCCGATCTCTTTAGACCATTTTCACTCGTACCAAGAATGGTGAGTTGGAGCAGTGATTTCGTAGGTTCAAGCGGTGTGTGCTTACAAGGAAGATTTTGAATACCGAATTTGCGTTATGTTTACTCTGTTAGTTTAGACTTCAGTCTACCCATTTCTCGACGCAACATGGGAATCGTTGGCTCTCGGCAGGTCGGAAGCGAAGTGACCAAGGAAGCGAGGTATGATGCAGAGTATTGTACCGTGTGCTCTGCTAAATGCTTTCCGTATCGTATCGTACCTATTATCGTTCTACTGTATCGCCGGCTTCTTTAAGTGTTTTCTCGCCTTTAGAGTTTCGATACAGCTTCTTCGTGAGATCGAGCTGGACGTTCTGGCCTGTTTGGACCGCAATTCTGTGGACATCTACGAAATGGTCTCGAAGCAAAAGAGAGCATTCGTCCACCGCCATCGACACTCGTTGCCGTTGCGGGCAATACATTCAGTGCATGTGGTAAGTTTTGAGTTTGGATGGTGTTCACCAGTTCGTGCCTGAGCTTGGAATCAGATGTCTGTGTAGGGTATCTCTTTAGTTTGAGCCAAAATAAAATAACGATAGCGTTTTAATTGAACTTTTTCTTAACATTTCTGGCTCGCGTGTGAATGCTTCGTAATAATTTCTACCCCCTGAAGGCGTGATTAAGTGTTTTTTTGGAGCTTACCCGAGAAAAGTGCCCCCCCCCCGTAGAAATTTCCGCGCCCGCGATACTGCGGAAGATCGCAACTGATCATCGTAATTTCCGACAGATTCGTTGTTCTGCTTGTTCTAGTACTACTACTGCTGGTAATTTGCATTGCTTAGCTCAAATGCCACAAGTACACCACCAGCTACGCCGGATTGTGTAACTGCGGCCTCGACAGTGGACTTTGCATTGCGCTGACCGACGGTCGCCGCTTACACACCCCACTCAGCGGGAATACCGACAAGGCGAGCGTTGAAACCGCGGCGCACCTACGTAACGGCTCCATCGACTTCTTCGGCATGTTCTGCTGTGTGCCCTGCGGACCGATGCTTCGCCTTAGCAGGAACTACGCGGCGGTGGACAACTGTCGAGTGAATGACCTCGTATTGTACGAACGCGCACAACCCACTGCTGAAATAATGTCGCTCGCCTGCGATGTCTGGAAGGGTTCTACGCTTGAAATGCCCGCTTGTTTTGAATCCGACTTCTGGCGGCGATTAGTTGTTCCAAAACTGAAATCGCTGATCGTCCGCACCACAATGGTACGTTTGGCAAATATGCCGACGTTATACTAACAGTTGACGTAGGACTATCTTCGAAGCGATTCGTTTAAAGACCTGATTCATCGATTGTTCATGGGCGTGACGCCGGGAACAGGGGTCTGGACACATAAAAGGGGTCAAAACGGTCTCAAATCACTAACATAACGTTCAAAATGGCATATGCAGCCTTTATTAGCTATTCAAGCTTAATTTTTTTTACCAACGTTCTCAAATAATTTTCTTTGCCAAAGGGTCCCCTCAAAGGGGGTGCGCCCTCCCCCCGCTAAATACGACCCTGGTGACCTTTTTTATTGTGAAGGTTGAGAGTGCTTTCCTAGGATGTAAGATGTGCCACAGCTTAGCTAGTTAGCTCGTTTCGCGAACGCAGTTAGGCAGGCCGGCATTATCGTTGATACATGGATCAAATGCGTCCTCTTTTCAGACTTTCCTGCAGGCCGATAAGAAGAAACACTTCGTATGGAGTCTCGAAGTACAGACAACCGCCGGACACGCAGCTCCTGCGCCTCTTCCCTCGCTGTGCGTCTCTCCAAGCGACTCCCGGGCAACGACATCGCAAATTTTTGGTGCTAGCAAGAGATACACGATGGATGAGGCTGTCTGCCTGCTCTACGAGTTCGCGAATCGCCGGCGATGCCAAACGCTTCGCGTTTACGTCGCCACGACGCAGTTCAGCCCGATTGTTCGACTTGGCGGCGCATGCGTCTGGGTCAACACCTGCTACGCATACTGCTTGCGGGTTTACACTTCAAACTCGACGGAATAGTGGGCCCACTTCGCTGCAACTTCCAAACGTTTTCGTCGTCTGTGTCGTCCTTCTTCTCAGCATCTTGATTGCGTTCGACGTATTTCCACTCCACGCTTTGACTATTTTCTAAACTCTATCCCAAAAAGAACCATTCTACCATACATCGGAGTGAGTTTACTGGCTGAAATAAATACTTGGAGCATGAGTTTCTCGAAGGTAATGAGATCGTAACGAAAGCTAAGTAGATTGTGCACTTGCTAGGTTTTCTCCTTTCTGGTTGCTCCATTTGAGGGTACAAAAATCCTGCTAGTGAGGCCGGCCTACGTATACTTAGTGGATGCGAAATTTCCGATGAAACGAAAAGTGCTACAGGCACCTGTTGTCGGTAGTTTTGCTCCTTAAATCTTTGTCTTAAATTCAACTTTTTACACCGGAAACCTCCGAGTAAAACACATGAGGGCATAAATTTCATACTCTTTTCGGTACGTAGAGTCGGGGACTCACTTCAAGGAGTAGGCTCATTTTACGTTGCCCGCGGTTGAGTACGTTGCCTGTGGCGGTCGGTCTGCGAGATCAGCATGGATGAATACGTTCAATCGGGCGAAGCGTTGAAACTTGTGGAAGCATGATTTCGCTCGTCCTTCTCTAGCCAATAAAATTTTTGGCTAATGGACTGTCCAGAAAATATGTGAACTCACAAAGCGATTTTTGACCCCCCCCCCCTCCCCTGTATGTTCACAAAAATTTTTAGGGTCATTTTATCTAGTGTAAGTTACCTTTTTCAAAAACTGATTTTATCCAGTGTGTTTTCCAGCATGGGTGAATAAGAAATGCAAAAAAGTATGGAAAAGAAGCAGGCAAAAATAGCTCGCCGCAGGCGATACCAGCGAAAATTTAGCTTAAAATTTGCAAAAGCAAGCGAACATCTTGTTTGTCGGCGCCTGCGGCGGGCAATGTTTACCCTTGCTGGTCACGTGAAGAGCTGCTGGATCCCCCCTCCCCCCTTGTGAACAACTGTGAACAATTGGCTGGTCGAGACCGAGGCACAGCGCAGACGTGATCCAGTTCGTTGCGCTGCCCGCAATCGATTGGACCTAGGACAATCGACGCTTTAATGCGAGACAAATTAGGCGGCAAGATATCTCTGTCCCTGGTGTCAGTCGTGCAACCGTTAATTTAACGATTTCAGGTGTTCTGCTTATTAGGGTTCGCGAGTGTTTGCACGGACGAGGTGGGGAGGATCAAGCCTGCAGAATGCCGCTGGCGATAACCCATAATTTTTGATAGGGCTTTGCCAATTAACATCGGTGTTGGTTTTCCTAACATCCCACATCGGGCAGCTTTCCTATGTCAGCGCCGGCGTCGGGCCATTTAATCTCGTGCTTAGCTCTTGCCTCATATCAATACGCTGTAAAACCAGGTCCATCCCTCGTATTCGTGCGATATAATTTCGGGGTTACCCCTTAGAGACTAGCTTCATAAATACCAACAAACATCATGTGTCTTACATAGCAGAGTGATGTGCGCGCATTTTGGCCGGTGGTAAACAGTCGTTGAACATCGTCGTCGAATATGGGAGTCGTTGAACGCCGATATTGACGCTGCTGGCAGAGGAGTGATGAAGCACACGGAAACTGAGCCAGAGCAGCCATCTCCATTCCAAAGCTTACGATGTCCATTCTCCACCTCCACGACAATTGACGAGAACTTGGAATACCAATGAGGAAATTCCGGTATTCGTCCGGAACGCGCTGTGGCGGAACTGGCTCTAGCACCAGACAGAAGTGACTTGCGAGGACTCCAGCGGCGGCTGCCTAAAAGCAAAGATGCGCTGGTGCATCAGCCTGCGCACACATGTTAATGGCTTCGGGAAACCCTTGAATCCCGCGGCTGTTCCGGCTTCGTTACGTACGATTCGGGTCACCCCGTTCGAAAACAATTCTATGCCACCGGGGCCTAGCCTCAGTTCTTCAGAGCTAGCCGGGCCCCCGGCCGAAGCTGGCCTAGGGTTGGCCGAGCCGGTTGGGCCGTACAGGGGCGCAACCAGCCGATAACTTCGGGGGGCAAGCGTAAGGGGGAACCCTAAACTATTTTTCGGCGTCCGCCTTCGGTCGACGCCGAAAATGCCTTGGATCCCCCCTTACGTGAGTTCAGGGGTTGTCCGATAACTCTTATTTGTCGTGTCCAAACTGCCTCTTTATTAATTAGAACCCGAAATACCCCGCCGCAGGCGTCGCAAGAGCGGCAAGGCGGTTCTGAGGTACTTTAACCAAGAAAAGCCCGCCGCAGGCGAAGCCAGCGCTTTTAGACAGAGAAAATGACAGGATTGCATAAAAAGACTACGCTTTTTCCTCAATTTGCCGGACATTTCAAGAACTGCCTTGGTCCCCCATCCCCGAAATCTTGCCTTCGTCCGGATTTAGGGGGAGGGAGGTCACGGCCACCTTGGCCCCCCCCCCCCCCCGAAGTTGCGCGCCCGGGCCCGTAGAAGGGCTAAAATGGACGGTGTAGCCAAATTCTCGACTAACATTTGTCAATTAAGCACAAGTGCCGGTTTGCGGCTGTACGACCCCTCATTAAAGTATTTTCCCCTTTCGTTCGCGCATTACCTGAATCAGTTTCTCCACCAACTGGGCTGTATGATAGTTCGTTGTGCCCGCGGTAGTGAACGTCAGTTCGACACATTTGTCGTCGTTTCTTTGACCCGCACGGGACAAGAAATCAATGATTCCTGCGTCCGTGGCAGTCGCCTGCTGCGGGAAGTGAAGGGGACACGGTATGTAGAAGCTCGACACGCCTTGACGCGCAAGCAGACGTAGAAAGGCGTCGGACAGGAAGTTGCCTGGCATATCAACGCTGGACGTCTTCTCGGGTGTAATGTATATTCCTTAATTTCGACAGTTATTAGCCGTGAGTCCTGCCGCCAATCTGGGCGCCACGTGTGTAGACCTCGCCTCCCCCGCGAGAACGCGTGGCTTAGGCTCCGGCCTTGACATTCCCAGTGAGGCACGGTGTCAAGAATCTGGCAGTGTGGGGAGGAAACCGATTGACTACCGCAAGCTGGTTAAACTCAAACGCAACTGTATTATGCGATTCAAAATAACTGACGGAGAGTGTCGTAACGAAAGTACTGCTAGTAACGACTTGATGATAAAGACAACACAGTGTAACAGAAATAGATGTTCCTGTTGCAAAGTGATTAACAACGATGAAGTGGTTCGATCTGCATACTACAAAAAATCTATCTGTCCAATAATCTCGGATGATGCGCAGCACAGTCAATTAAATTGTCAGTCACGCAACATTATATATGTTATCAGCTGTAAGAAATGTCCAATGAAGTATGTCGGGCAAACTTCATGCAGAGTGTGTGAGAGAATATCCGAGCATTGTCGCAACATAAAAAACCGAAAATACAATTCGTACATAGTGAATCACTTTAACAACGATGGTCATAATGTAAATGATGTACATGTTCAAATAGCAGAATTAGTTGCTGAGGATTTAAGCATAACGGAACGTGAAAGATTCTGGATTAGCCTACTAAACACCGCTTACCCTTTCGGGCTCAGCGACCATATATCTGGCTACGGCGTCATTTCGGAAGGGCTAGATCCTTTAAAAACAAAGAACAGTCCATATTTGAACGGCGAATACATAAAAATACGAAGAACATACAAGCAAAGACGCCGGCGGCGAAGCAAGAAAGTGGATACTGATGTCCTGGATGTACTCCGAAGTTTTACTAGTCTAGCAGATATTCCAAATATGGTTAAATATCTCAGGAACAGGTCCCAGAAAACGCTTGCCATGATATACCAGTCACTGCAAGGAGACGGTCTTAGCGTGCCGAAGCCAATTAAACTAGCAATATCTGGTTTCATCGCTCGTTATTACCATGTTAAATCACAACCTTTTTTCGACAAGGAATCGGAACTACTTACCGTCAGATTCACAAACCCGGTTCTGGACAAATTAAATCTACCCGGTATATTTCAATGCTCCACTATTAGGAAATTATACCCGCTCGACAGTACTAAGAGGAAAAACATAAAGGTAGTCTTTACTTATGAAAGACCTGTTTCCTCTTTTATCCTAAATCACTCTTTATACCTACGGTCTTTCGGCGACACTGAAACTATACAAGATACCCTCAGGCAATCTTGTACATGCTCAAGATCAAGTTTTGTCTACGAGCCGTCCCTACACGTTATTTCAGGTGATTTAAAAATAATCGCTAATGAGAACCTTCGTGATTTGTTCCGTAAAGGCACAAAATACAGACTTATTCGGGCTTGGAACAGGGAACGCATCCTGGAAAGCCTTTTAACTGACATCAATCAGTTCGTATCAAAGCTCTCCCGAAAACATAAAGCTAACATAGGAAGATTCTCAGACTACAAAGAAAAGGCCATGGAACTGATCAGTTTAGCCATCGATAGCCACAATATTGCACAACCAAACACAACGTTTATGCAAATTAAACAAGAAGTTGCCAACCTACATTCGGAATTCGTCATATGCACAGCAGACAAAGCAACAGGCAATTATGTTTTCGTCTGTAAAAAATACTATCTCCAGGTCATATGCAAGGAACTTGGCATAACAATGAATGGTGAAATCAAGGGGAACGAGACTTACAAGGTCATAAATGACACGGCTGATGAAATAATCACAAGACACAGATTGTTGTGCCTAGAATACGGGCAAAAGTTCGACGGGACCAACGCTATACTACCAAATTTCTATGGAATACCCAAGCAACATAAAAATCCTTACAAGTTTCGTTTCATCGCTGCTGCTAGTCGCTCAAGCACGAAGCCACTATCCCTGCTCTTACACAAAGTATTGGTTAGCATCCGTGACAAAATGAAACAATACTGCCGAACCATTTATAAGCGCGAAGGACGCAGATACTATTGGTCAATCGATAACTCATTCAAAGCGCTACAGTTCCTAAACTTGTCTGCTGACTTTTCGACACTTTATACCATGCTTCCACACACAGTCGTTCTCAGTGCACTCGAAAAGACAGTTAGGCTTATACTGAAAGACGACAAGAAGGTCTGTACGAACGGCTACAAAACATTCGTCACAAACAATGATCCAAATGGTTACCTTAGCCTCAATGCAGATAAAGTAATGGGACTTATAAAGAACGTTCTGGACGAGACGTTTGTTCAGTTCGCCGGCACAGTTTTTAAGCAAATTAAAGGCATACCAATGGGTGGTAACGCCAGCCCGCTACTGGCCGATTTAACACTTTGCGGAATGGAATACGATTTTATGAAGACCTCACAAATACCTCGACCTCTAGCGGTCCGGTATATTGATGACGTGCTGGTTATAAACAACCTTAATTTTGATGTTACGGCCAAACAAATTTACGATTCCAGTCTTACGCTGGACATAACGCATAGGGGAACACAATGTTTTTACCTTGACCTGGATATCAGAATTGCCAGTGCACGCCTTGATGTTAAATTGTATAACAAAACTGATTCGTTCCCATTCACCGTAAACCGCTTTGGCTTCCCATGTAGCAACGTTGCTCTACACAGTCATTCAACAGTCATATTCAGCCAACTCATTAGATTTGCGCGCATTATTGATTCATCAGAGGCTTGTATACAGGCATCCAACCAAATGATTAACGTGTATCGTGGCCGAGGGTTCGCTGACCAGTTCCTCTTTAAAGTGGTACGGCAGTTCGCTAAGAGAAACAAACCTCTTCTTGCTCGATATTTTTACCCAAACAAAGAAAATACTCTCAAATTTGTTAATGGCGTTTGCTGCAACAAAACAGGGACGGCTGTTCGCTAAATAAAGGAAAAAGCTGCTTCCCTATGTTTACGTCCTGCTCCCTGTTCTCCTTTACCGGCTCTGCACATTCTTTACCAAGGTATCGGCTGCGCACATTCATTCCATTAAGCGACACTGCGCCAAACATTCCGTGTCGCTTGCCCCATTCCTAAACCTACGGCGGAACTTGTCATCACCGCACAATTTGACAAGACGCATTGTTGTTTTCGCGAGTTGCAACAGAACCGTGCTCACGTGTAAAAGTTTAGTCACTTAAACTACCTCAACGCGGACATCCTATGGGACCTCCTAGCCGCAAGCGTGCATCTATCTCACTCGGAATGGACTCGTTGGCGCTGGATGCTAGTGACTCAATGGATGACGAGCTAGAGCAGCTCACTACTAAGGTAAATAAACCGAGCAAATTTAGGTGCACCTTCGCCGCTTCTGGCGGTGGTTATTACTCGAACAAAGCTGCGCTTTTGGGGTCGTCACTGACGAGGTCCAGCCCCAAATAGCGTGAAGCAGGCGGTCTGACGGTATGGACCGAAACCGCCTGTCTTCGTCGGATGTTTCTGAACAAAACCTTAAGAGATTGAAGCTTCAAGAACTTTCTTTCATGTATATATAGTTCGGGTCAAAGGTTCATAGACGAGCAGCGTACTCTCTCTCTCTAAGAGCATGACAGATACGCCTTCTCATGTGCTATAGTGATTAAGCAACGCTCGAGGGAGCAGATTTACATGGTGAAAGACAATGAGCAGTGATTATGTAGTCTGCTGGCGATTCGAAGTCATTTTCTGATGTGACTTCCGCAATAAAGGCACTATACGACTTCATTCACATTTATCAGACAACCAGTGGACTGCTCGCTAACGTACACGACAAAAGGTGCTTTCGACGATACGGCCACGGGTCATAGAGCGGTATCGGACATACTGGCTGGCTTTGCCGTCCCGAACGCTATCTCAATCAGAAAGAGGGTCCAAAAAAGCGCCTCAGCTCCTAAACATGCCCTGTCCACGCTGGTATTTCTCACTTATGTCGTCAAAGTTGGCCAAGAACTGAGTGCTTTCAAATGTAGAGCCCTTGACCTAACAGCCTTTAGCAAGATGCAAGATATTGTTCTACCATAGCGGACCAAGGCAGACCAGTGAATTGAAAATAGGTAGGAAGCGGGCCCGCGAGATCTAAGTGAGTCAGCATACTACAAAAAGAAGAGGAATGAAACGTTCTTGTACGTTTGTTTTGAACCCTATGCTTCCCTACGCGGACAATAAAGTACTAACGCCCCTTATATACGAAGCTTAAAAAAAGCAGAAAACGTTTAGGATTTAGTAAAGGACGGGAGCAAAACGTTTTCGACTGGTCGCCACGTTACACCTATGATTTTTCTCCTACTCTCCTAAAACAGCCCAATACACGGGGATCATGACAAAGATAACTCTCTTACTCGCTCACTAGAGTCTCGATTGTGACTCTTTTTTGTTTTTCGAATAAAACTGATTCATTTGTTTCAAAATATACTGACAAAATTACAACATTGGCAGTATATTCAGAACTCGTAGAAAGATGAACGCGTACACAACGAAAAATACACTTCTCAAGGCTTCAACAACA
The DNA here is from genome assembly GCA_020875895.1 of Aphelenchus avenae. Lineage (NCBI taxonomy): Eukaryota > Metazoa > Nematoda > Chromadorea > Rhabditida > Aphelenchidae > Aphelenchus > Aphelenchus avenae. Next base: position 10,466 of record JNEY01001105.1, read on the forward strand.
TCGGCTCCTCAGAGGTGCGTACATCACAGTGACCGTGCCTTTCGAGGAATAGACCGAGCGGGGCGTCGATTCGGCGCCGAAGAGAAGCGTGTCAGGATTTTGGTCCTTCATCGAGCTTCCTACAGTTTGCTTCGTCGTCTTCCGCCTCCTCAGTGGCGCTAAGAAGAGTTTCCGGAAAGTCCGCAGAAAGTCGTCGGACGTAGTGCAGTAGAGAATGAAGCTGACGGAGCTGTAGAGAAGCGTAAGCATCTCCATGAATGAGCCGACGTGATCGTAAATGCGAACGCCGAACGTCTCGCCGTAGATGGCAGTGCATAGGTTGAGGATACCGTGCGGGAATTCCACCTGAATGAAAGGACTTAATGATGATCATAGCTTTAGTAAACCGGTCATTTCACTGAACTGGAGCGAATCGAACTGATTTAAGCTGAACTCGACCTTCGGTTTAATTGAGTCTACATTATTCAGCACGTTGAAAGCCCTAATTAAACCGGCCAGTTTAGTGAACTGAACGCGACCTTTGGCTCAGTTAAGTTCAGTTCAGTTGGACCAAAACCAGCTTCATTGGAAACTTTTGCGGATTGGCCTACGTAGCGTCAGATTACGTCGTATATGTACTGGAAAAAGTATTCGTACTTTCCACAAAGTCGATGAATTTCGTAGACTTCCCGTACGCGAGGCTCGCAGTACGGATCTCATTTACAAAGAGATCGGAACCTTACGCAATAGTAGCACTGTTCTCAGTTACGCTGTTGCTGCTCCTTTGGGTATTAGGAACTTACCACAACGCATAGCAGAAGCACGGCAGTGAGCATTCGCGTCGTCCGCGTGCGGGCCGAAATAATCCGCTTCCGTCGACGCGACTTTGGACGCGACAAAGTCGTTTTTCGATGTCGTTCCATGCGCTTCAGGGACCTTAAAATGGAGGCGATGAGCACTCGTTAGGCGCTTAAGGACAGACGCACCGTATCAGACCGATGAGCAAGAAGACAAGGGCAGCGCAGGGGAAGAGCTTCAAGCAGATACCGAAGCCCCAGAAGACCGGCTTGACCGGCTTCAGAACGTGTCCCCTCGGACCGGAAGCCATCACCGCTGTTTTGAAACGTAATTCAATGGAGTAGGAAGACAGTTTTTAGAACCCGTACGTCCTGTCCAGTCTATTTCCTTATATCACTCAGTTCACGAAGTTTGAACTAAAGTTGTGAATCGCAAACTGTGGGAGTATACAGGAAGGCCCCGGATTCGTATAATTCGTTTTATTTTTACTCCGGCGTAAATTGGGCTTTCAGTCAATCAGTTTCCGTCCCAACATGGGCATTGTTTCTCGGCAGGGGCGCATCGAAGTGGCTCATGAAGCGAGGTAAGGCTCATAAACATTGTGCTGCCGACTTCGCTAACTGTTTTCTTGTTTTTTTTTCGAGCACCAGTGGATCTTCCCAGTGACATCGAGCTGGACGTTCTGTCTTATCTGGAACGCAATACCATGGACATTTACGAACTGGTGTCTAGGCAGAAGCGTTCATTCGTCTGCCGCTATCGACACTCTTTGCCGCTACGGGCAATAACCTCCGTACATGTGGTGAATTAGACCGGACTTTTTGCATGCGACCATCACAGACATATCCTTCCTACCGTACCTTTGCTAAAAGCCATGCAGGAACTGTGCGTGACCAGCTTGACTGTCAGAGCCTCCTTCTGCAGATGATCAGCACGCCACAACAGTCGCACAATATTTTCATCTAGCCCTTTAAGATATCTTTTGAGAACGCATTTAGCTCAAATGTCACAAGAACCCGACCACTAATACCGGAATGTGCCAATGCCTCCTCGACAGTGGATTCTGCGTGTCTTTGTACGGCGGTCATCGCTACCATGTCTCTCTACGCGGAAATACCGATCGAGCGTGTGTTGCAATAGCCATGCACCTCCAAAATGGCTTTGTCGATGACTTTGGCATCTACGGCTGATGTTGTGTGCCCTGCAAGCCGTTGGTGCGTCTTAGCAGGAAATACAACATTGTGGACAACTGCCGAGTAGACGTGTTCGTGTCATACGGACACATTCAAACCACTACTGAAGTTATTTCACTCGCCTGCGACGTCTGGAAATCTTCCACGCTTGGCTTGTTTGCCTCTTTTGCGCCTGATTGGCTAGACTCAGTGATTCCAAAGATTGATTCATTAATACTGGTGGCTACACAGGTAGGTCCGGCAAACACGTCAGAAGCATTAGGTGTACTAACGTTTGTTATAGGAATCCCTTACAAACTCGTTTGAGCAGGCGATGCCGTGCAGTCTGTCAACGAATATATCCAGGTTCGATTACCTTGTGTTAGAGTTAGACGCGGACCCCCCCCCCCGTACCGTACTGCGCCCCGTACCGTACTCCGACGCTTCCTCTCGTCTTGTGTACTCTTTGTCTTGCCGACCACCTGCGTCGTGCCGCTTTTACTTGTGTGGTCATTTCCCACAACACACTTTTACATTAGCCATGTTTCTTACGCAGCTTCGGTTTCCTACCACCTGTACGCCGAATCGTGGTTTACTGTTTGATGCACGTACTCAACATAACCGAAGTTGGTAATGAAATGACGATTAAGGATATCTCATGATGATGTTAGGGATTAGTTGTTCCAAGTACCATATTTCCCCTAATAGAACGGCCACCCCTAATAGTACGGCCCACCCTAAATGATGTGATACAAAACGCAGTGTTGAGGACTGTGTTGAATGTGCTAATCGGTGTCAGAAGCGCTATAGCGTGGCCCAATAGTCGCAAATTCACGTTACAATTTTGAAGTAGCCACTTATTCAAAGCGGATAACAAAGTTTATAGGTTCAGTATAAAAGCTAGTACGTCACAACGACAAGAATAAACAACTTCGCATTAAAGAACGGCAGGATTCCATTCCGATGCCTCAAGGAGATTGGAGAGACAGGAGACAGTGCGCTCTAATCTGGCGGCATATGTTTGCGTTGCGTCGAGCGACGAGATATGGACAGCGTGCGAGGAGAGCCACCTCCATCCCCAGGACTACGATGTTCATCCTCCACAAAAACCGGCGAGAACTTGACGCGTCAACGAGGCAATGTCGGTATTCTTCTGGAACGTCCTGTGGCGGAACAGGTCCCAGGACCAGAGTGAAGTGAGTCGAGAGGGCACCATTTGCGGCAGCCTAAAAGCAGGGATGCATGTGAATCAGACTAATCCAACAAATGAATAAGAGCTCCTAAAAAACTTCGGAATTTGGGCATTACGGCTTTGTTAGGGGTACAGCATAGATAGCATAGACAGCATGGATTCGGGATTGGGGCCGCCCGATTTTTGCACTAATTTTGCTACATACGCTTCTAGTAGTTCGACTCGCGCAAGACATCACGCATACCTGAGTCAGCTTCGAGGCCATCTGGGCGGAATAATAGTTCGTCGTGCCCTCAACAGTCAGCGTCAATTCGACACATTTGTCGTCGTCCCTTTGACCGGCACGAGACAAGAAAGCGATGATTCCTGCGTCGGTGACAGTCGGCTGCTGCGAAAGCGGTGTGGTCAGGTCAGGCGGTGTGTAGAAGCTCGATACGCCTTGATGCGCAAGCAGACGTAGAAAGGCGTCGGACAGGAATTCGCCTGGAATTTCGATGCGGGGCGCAGCGTTTACGTAAATTTCTGAACTTTTTGCCGTTACAAATCACTACGCGTCCAAGAATGTGTGAGGCTCACACGGTCAAGGCTGATCGTTGAAAACGGTTGACAGTTCATGTGGTCCGGGTCATTCATGTGAGCCGGACCGGGTCGGGTCCGGCTCCGGATTCGATTGGGTCCGCAATTTAAAACCGATTCCGCTCCCCTAAAAATGGCCCGTTTTCCGGTTTCGGTTTTTACGCTATCATGCTTTACGCTATCCGCTTACAAACGCTTTACAAAACGTTGTACTAAAAACCGTCGGAATACTGTAGATATACTTGAATCGTAGTTCCGAGACGAGAGCAAGAATGCGTTCATGATCTTGCACGAGCTGCGAAAGGCGTACGATGCGACTCTGTCATCATCTCTCGATGTGTTTTCGCTTCAACAGGACCAACAGATCTCGCTAGCTTGGTAGACGCATTCTCGTGCGTTACTCGCCTTCTGATTCAATGCTCCAACCTGAAGTCGCAACGAGTGACGGACGGGCTACTGTCGGCATGTCTGGCGAAAGGAATGCGGGACCTACGTTTCGATAGCTGTGTTGAAGACCCCGATTGTCTCGACGTCACCGAGGGGACAGTCCTTCCTCTTTCAAAGCTCTTCCGAAACAGTAGCATTGTCGCTGGGAAAAACATCATTCTCGAAACGCTTTCTGAGAGCTCTTTTGAGGGTAAGTACCGTAAATCCCCTGGTTATAGACACGGCTCTATTGCTTTTCAGATAGTGCTAAAGGGACTCTACTAATAGAGGGTTCCCTTATTTTCTCTTCCATTCTCGGCCCACCGCTATGCGTCGACCTCGGAAGAATGGCCCTGTCCCAACGTATTCTACATGCATCAAAAAGAGTAACGACGAGGTTTCCTCGGTGGATCATACCCGGGTCCCGAAGCATCAAAGGGGAATCCTTGTGGTCCATTGTGTGACATTCTTAAATTTTAAAAACTTTTCCGTTAGGCTAGTCGGTCTCTGAATGTTCTGCTTGCTCCAAACATTCCTGTTAGACGTACGTTCTGAGTGAGGCAAAAAACGGGTTGTTACGAAATGCTTAGAGCGGGGACAGAACATTTCAGAACATTTGCTAGTAAAAATTTCACCCTCTCCGTTCCCCTTACCCTTTGCGACGTCCTTGACCACACAACATGCACCACTGGTGGCTCCAGTGGCGTATCGAGGATCCGATTCTAGGGGGGGGGG
>JNEY01001105.1:22055-36431 GCA_020875895.1 Aphelenchus avenae
TTTCTCATGCTGGTTACGTGTATAAGTGGTTGCTGGAGAGTATATAAAGGGAGCCGAGCCTTCGGGCGTCGGGTCTTACAACAGTCAGTCAAGCGTCCCCCATCGTACGAGCTCTTGCTCGCCCTAGTCTAGTGGTGCTGCCTAATCGGAGCCTAGTCCGAGCCTAGTAGTGAGCCAACCTGTTCGGTCACAGTGAGTCGAGGAACCTTGGAGCAAGCGGTCGGCGACGGTCGGAGTGAGAGACGGCGAACGGAGCCGAGCGCGATCGGACGAACGACGGTCGACGAAGGTCGACGGACGGAGAACCTGTAGGGCCGAGGTTACTCGGCACTACTCGCCTTTATACTCCGCACGCAGACGGCCCACGCGTCAGAGCGCCGAGTCTTCTCGGCGCTACCAAGGCAGCCGGCGTCGGCGCTTACGTCAGCCGCCAGCTTACTCCGAAAGCCGTCTAGCCAGCCGGCTAGCTCAGGCGTTTCCAGGAGCCCGGAAAGGGCATTCCCATTAGCGCCCAAAGGGCATACTCGCTACCCGGCCAAGTGCACTCGCCCACATTAGCCGTTGCCAAGGGCGAAGTGGAGCGCTGGCACTTTAAAATGAATGAATGGACTGATAAATAGCAATATGTCAATGAAAAATTAGAAGTCGGTGCAAGTTTCCGCAACGATGCATCCGTCGACGAGCGGCAGCTTCATGTTGTCATCGACTGCGACGATCCACTGGTCGTCCGACTTCATGAACTCGATCCGTTTCGGTGTGTCGAGCGGAATGCCGAAGAGTTTGCGGAAATCTCCGTAGCTCATCGACGTCGACTGATCTTCGACGGTACGGACTCGGCCGCTGCTGGTCTTGAACTTCACCGTCACTGTCGTTCGGAGACGAAGCACGAGCGCCGGGGAGTCTGAAATAGACGGTTGAGCATCTGCAGCAACAAGGCTGATTTATGAAACGCTAGCATTTTAGCCATTTTGTAGGGACGATTAAGAATGCAGAACGTACAGAAAACTTTTTGTGCGAGAACCGACTTACGCTTACCCACGGTGTTGTCATCCTCGCTTTTCATCGCAGCCTCGACGTCGCTTGCCTCGACTCCCGGTTCCTTCTTCGGTGTATCGTAGCCGTGCTCAGCGCCCTCAGCGATGATCAGAAGTTCTTCGACGTCCTCATCTGCAATGCCTTCCGCAGATGGCGGCTCCTTCTTAATTCGCTTCGATGGCGGAGAAGGGCAGGCTGCGTCTTGCTTGACCATCGGCTTCCTAAATGACGATAAATTAAAGCGCCGATGTAGCGTGCCAAAAGTTTCGTATATCCGATATGTTGTAGCACCATTGGAGAGAACTTCTCGAGTAACTTAAAGGTGATATAAGTATGTTCCCAAGAACCTTCAGCCCGCAACAGGTTCTATAAAACTCCAAGCTTGGTCATGCATGCTTACCAAGCGGTACCGCAAGCAGAAGCATGGTTGCGTGCACTCATGCGTAATACTATGTTGTATCGCGAGCTATCGCACCGGAGGCGGAAAATTTGCATGCTAAGTTGAGTAGACCTTAAAGTTCCCAGGCGATCGGACCGTATGGAAAAGACATGTCCATCATAGTTTTTTTCTTGCATTATATGGCGAGAGGCTAGTGTATAATTAGACGAGCCACGCGTCGCTAAGCGCTGCAAGCACGGGTAGAACCGAATACTGATAGTGCCGAATAAACGGAGCGAAGAATTGATCGATCCGAGCAGTAAAAAAATAGTTCTGCAGAGTCGACTACTTACCGCTTCGAACCGAAAGACCCCTTCACGGGATGTTGCTTATTCATGTGCCTGACGAAAGCGCTTCTGGTCGTGAACTTGAGGGACGAGCAGGCGGGACATTCTATGCCTCCAGGGCGCTTATGCAGAACGGCATGCTTGTCGAGGCAACTCTTCGCGGCGAACGTCTCATTGCTGAGTGAACATGCATGAGGCCGAACGCCGTCGTGAACCGATTTGACGTGGAAGGTCAAATGTTCCTTGCGGCTGTAGCTCTTCGGACATTCAGGGCATTGGAAAGTCTTCGGATCTTCGTGGGCATCCCTGAGATGGCGTTGTAGAGTATGTTGGTGGCTATAGCTGGAAGGGCATTCCGGACACTGGAAACGGGTATCCATTTCGTTGTTGGGAATAGTGTGCGATCAACGCTGACTGGAACACCATCGCGGTCGGTGCTTAAGTAGGCATCTACCTACGGCGTTGACGTACTGGAGCCATAAGATGTCATCGAACGAAGTTCGGTCACAGATTCATAGACGAGCAGCGCACTCTCTTTGCAAGTACGCCTAGCGTAGTTACCTAGCGACTAGCAATCGTTCTTTGAGCGTTTCAAAATTGGCTACTACACAAATCCATGCTCCTTTATCGGATGAACTCGAGTCTCAAGCGTAAACAAGTGTTCTTCGCTCTAGACCTTCCGGGCTTGGTCGACGCAACACACTGGACGCAACACACTGGCAGGCTTCTGGCGCCCTTCCCTGGGACCGGAATCAGTCACGCCATACCGAAGGCTATCTTGATCACAAAGTTCGTGTAATGAAAGCGACACACGACCAAACATGTACGATGGTTGCGAGGGGTTTACGGAATTCCGTTTACGAAACCCCACAATTTTCCCGTTCTGAAATCCTTACAACACTCCTGAATTCGACATTCCGATTGCTTTTTTACAAGGACACATCGCTGAAGCTGACTTTACGCCATTCATTGCTAAAGTTAATTTTGCTAAATAACGATTTCATTGTCTGTGGCGGGCATCGGTATCCACCTTATGCATTCAAGCAATGCCAACTATGCATCACCGGTATAGCGGTAGAGCAACTACCGCGAATAAAGGTCACTCTGCATTTTCGGAATTTATCCGACACTTCTCCTTCCCGAATTCCATATATATCCGCCACCAGAGTCACCTCGGATGTTATTTGGTATTTCGGGTGACAGAGAACGTGCGCACGAACTGGCTGCATCAGTTCTCGATCCAACATGACGGTACTAGGGCGAGACACCGGGACTATCGAGTACTGTTGTCTGCGCACTGGAATCATGATTGTACGTAAATACTCAGTGGTTCAAATTACATTCAAAATATACTGGCAAAAATAATACGTAGTCATCGGCAGTACGTGGGAACTCGTAAAATTTACATGCGAGCGCAATGCGCAGTATACTTCTCAAGGCCTCATGAACACCGGCTCCTGCTTTTCAGGGGTGCGTACATCACCGTGACCGTGCCTTTCGAGGAATAAACCGAGCGGGGCGTCGACTCGGCGCCGAACAAAAGAGTGTCAGGATTTTGGTCCTTCATCGAGCTTCCCGCATTTGTCTTCGTCGCCTTCGACCTCCTCAGTGGCGCTAAGAAGAGCTTGCGGAAGGTCCGCAGAAAGTCGTCGGACGTAGTGCAGTAGAGAATGAAGCTGACTGAGCTGTAGAGAAGCGTAAGCATCTCCATGAAGGAGCCGACGTGGTCGTAGATGCGAACGCCGAACGTCTCGCCGTAGATGGCAGTGCACAAGTTGAGAATTCCATGCGGGAATTCGACCTGAAGAACAGGGCTTGATGCTGTTCAGGCTAGCTACAGGCCCCAGATAGTGAAAGCTTTTTTCTCGAGTACTCGGCTAAACCCTAGTCCAAGGCCTGTGGCTGCGACGGACATGTGTTTAAGCGGCCGGCTGGGTCACGTCAAGCGGACGCACTGAGCGTCGACTAGGATGTGTACAAAGCAGCACTGGCCCCATTTTTGACGCCGACTCGGGAAAAATCCCTGGCTTAGGTAGCATTTTGTCAGACCATGCTTCTACCTGTATTCCTGCAAAAAAGTGAATCTTCTGCAAGTAAGCCCTTGGGACCTTTCGGACAGTTGACACTGTCCTGACACACAGACAGTTGACACTGTGCTGCTACTTAGCTAGTGATTTCGGCATGAAGAACATACCACTACGCATAGCAGAAGCACGGCAGTCAACATTCGCGTCGTTCGCGTGCGGGCCGAAATAATCCGCTTGCGTCGACGCGACTTTGGACGCGACAAAGTCGTTTTTCGATGTCGTTCCATGCGCTTCAGGGACCTTAAAATGGAAGCGATGAGCACTTCTTAGGCGCTTACGAGCAGACGCACCTTATCAGACCGATGAGCAAGAAGACAAGCGCAGCGCAGGGGAAGAGCTTCAAGCAGATGCCAAAACCCCAGAAGACCGCCGAGACGAGCGCAACGTTGTTCGAGTAGCTAAGGTCATACATGCTGTCCAGCGGGCAGCATTTCTCCTCGTCCGGAATCCGGCCGACCTAAAGATGGTTCGGTGAAAACGACGCTTTGAAGCATAACAAGATCGACAAGAAATTTCGTGTGAATGAGTTTTTTTTGGGTTACTTCAGCTTAGACTTATAGGCTAACACGATTCGCGTATATGGCCCATCCTAGCGCTATGATTTCAATAATCTGTACTTAGCTTGGCCCACCCGGCCTTAATACACCCGGTACAAGATTGAGTGTGCTAAACGCCTTACTCGCTAACGAAGGCTGATTCATTCAGGTATAGGCTGGCTACGGTACTTCTTCTGAGTAGGCTGTTAGCCACCGATGTGTCTTGGATTGCACGCGAGTCTTTCGTATGCTTGATCTTGCAGCTTGCAGTGCCTTTCATCTCAGTAATCGCATATTTTTGGAGAAATGAGTAGGGTCAAGAACTGTACGCATAAGACTCATCGTCTTACCCTCCTTACCGTCGATGTGAAGAAGACGGGCGTGCACACGAATGGGACGACGAGATACAGAAAGACGGAGATGCCGATGGCGAGCTTCCATCGAAAGACGTACCGGTTGGCGACGATTGGCCACTTCAGGGCGCCGAAGCGGAACAGCGCAACGGCGATCGTGTGCGTGAAGGCGACTAAAATAAGTCGAATAAATTCGGTATGGGAAACATAAAAAAGAAACTGCACTAAGGCTCTTTACAATGACTGAGGCCTACTGCGGACTGAGAAAGTAGGTAGCTACGATAGTATGCGGCGTTTATAGCAGCAGTCTTCAGTGAGTATATCGGTGAGGCAGACTCTTCTTCCCCCTGCTGCGGTGACTTTCCTGTCCATGGTGGGTCAACGCCTTTTTAGGGTGGGCGGGGGGGGGGACATGAGGGGCAAGCTGAAAGCCCGATATTTTCTCCAAAGCACATAACTTCAATTCGCACACACAAACGGGTACATTTCAGCACCTCCTTTAGTCCTTTCTTAGGTTAACCAGTCAGAGTACTCAGTACGAGGGAACCGTTATTGCACACTTTGAGGCTTCCGAATTTCCCCTAAAGTCAGCCAGTGTGCTTCTTGCATGTATGCGTGTGGTTGCATTCTTACCGTCCGGTATATAGCGGTTGTGGTAATGCTTCGCATTCAGCGGTTTGTGTGGGCAGATATTTGCTCACGCGCGGGATCCCGGGAAAAGTCAGTGGTTTGCGTTAGAAACTGATCATGCAGATCCTCGGGATCATCCACAATAATCCCACTCGGGCCATGTGGTCGTAACTGTGGTGCAAACAAGTCTCGTCACAAGGGTAGTTACACATCTGGCGGATAGTCGCTTAAAATAATGTACTACGTCGTCAGTACTAAGCCTAATTTAGGCCTAATCTGGCCAATTTGACTCATTCTTAGCGCGCATTCATTGGTAGTTTTTTGTCCCGCAAGATACGCAAAGGTCCGGTAGCACGCTGCCGCCACATGTGCCACACGCTACTAGACCGGAAGTAATCAAAGAGAGTGCACGAGTGGGTTCCGGATGCAAACGTCTTAAATCGATACGTTGTTACATTCGTCCGGATAAACTTCCCACACTCATTCAATACAAGACAACAAGAGGCGTCAACCGAAAAAGGCGCGTGGGTAGCCAAGGCCGACTACGAGGATGACCAGTGCTGACCCTGTCTCGCTTTTACATGTTTCCAGCAGAAAACCGCTGTGCCATCTTTAGGAGTTTTGCTTTGAACATGCTTCTGTAATTTTCCGCTCACGTCCCGCACAAACGATGCCTCATGAGGATTCTTTCAAACCGCTTTGATAACCCTCAAGCCCTGTACGGCATCGCTGCCCACCGCCTGACACACACCGGCACCTTACTGCTTCGCATAGCAAATTCGTCTTGAAGCGTTGGGATGAAACCCTACTAATTTTGGCTTATCCCGCACCTTATACCACTTCGGAAAGGGAAAGCCACCTTCTTAGAGCCTTCTCGTACGATGCCGCTTCCGATGCAATCCCTCTGCAGAAAAATTTCGACGCGTGAGTCACTTACTTGTGTGGAAGACGACGTTGCAGTTGACATTCACAAGGCGATATACAGCGACCGGGTACGACCAAGGAAAAGCGAAACTAAAAGTCGTCAAGGCTTAGACATCGCCTCCGGCCTAAGACACTCACCATTGTATTCGAAAGTATTCGATGAGCAAAAATATGAGGTAATTAGTGCCGAGGAGCCACTGCGCTAGCGAAAGCCCACTGAGCAGAATGTTTATGGGAGTTCGCATTTTCTTCCTGAAATGCGTAACGTTCTGCGTGGATGTGACAGTTTGCTAGCGCGACTTTTTATTGTTTTTTTTATCGGCGCAGTTCTTCACCGACAAATTACCGTACTTATCCGAACAGTTTTGCTGAAAGCCCCGCTCGTTTTATTGCACTCTTTTAAGCGACTTGTTAATTCACCGACTGTTCTTTCCGTCGTTCATAATCGGATTAGAAATGCCATGCACAAAAAGCGTACACTGGCGTAAAACGGGAACCTTTAGAAAATTCCAGCGGTACTTTCGCCCTTGGCTAATTTTGCGAAGAAGTAGTCCAGTTTTGCTTATATTTCCTATGGTCCGTTCCCCAATGATGTGGTATGTTGAAAATGAATATGGTGAAAACTACATCAGTTTTCACCATAATCTTTAGGAATAACATGGCGCCAGTGTTGACCTTTTAGAAATGTCTGCCAAAAGTACTACAGTGCCCTACGAGCAGTGAAGTGTTGCATTCGGGCCACGGAATCCCAAAAACCCCGATGATGAGCGGAATCATACGGTTTAGCCGTCAGCTCAGACGACTGGGTGACTACGACCACATGTAGCCCAAGGGCTCACCTGGTGAGCACGATGACGTTGATGATGTTCGAGACGGCGCCGAAGACGCAGATTATGATCGACAGCGGAATGTGAACCTTGTCGTAGACCTAAACCGAAACCCTTCGATGAAGAACGAACGTAACATTACGCACATTTGGTTCTATTTCAAAAATGGGGCGCTCTTGTTCTCTGGCCTGGCCGAAGCCTCTGGGCAGGTAGAGTCTCGGAAGTGCTTCTTAGTTCATAACACGAAGGTGTGAACTTTAAAAATGCACGATAGCCGAAACCTTATACAAGACCAGTAAACTTCTAGAAGGTCGGGTCCCGAGATTTCCATGAAAAAAGTGCTTCTTCTAATGCTTCTGATAGATCTTTGGCGAAAAATTCACAAAAACGGAAGGGGATGACGCAGCTGGAAACAGGGGGTATGACCAATTTTCTACTTAGGAGCATAACCTTGACACTAAAGCGACCCGACCCAACCCTTCTTAGGCGATCCGACCGCTGAAGTGAAGTCAGAAAACGGAACAAAATCAGAAAATGTACAAACTACGACCCAAGTTTCCAGTGCGACATAAAAAAAGCCACAGAACGTCTAAGTTGGAGTCGCGCAAAACTTCTTATCTGCGGTAGTCGAGCATGGCCACTTACCGATGAGAACGGCCTGAGGTAGCACTCTCCATAGTGGCAGTCAGCATCCGACGACGACGCTGCAGCAACAGCAGCCACCGACTCGGTCATATTCGCCCACATGTACACAGCCTGAGCTCGACAGAAGTTCTGCTGCTGCGGTTGCGGGACGTGCGCGGCGGACGGCAGCAGTGGGCATCTGCTAAGGCGAACGCGTCTACTTAGTTAAGGCGCTTTCGCGGCGCGCGGACTCACAAAACACTTGAAGTGGTCGTCGTCGACGAGATCGGATCGCCGCTACGGCCGCACATTCCTACCAATTCCGCTCTCCACAGGGAAGACTTGTATTTCTAGCAAGCCGAGGCGATTGACGGCATCCAATGCGGCGCGGCGGGGAATTATTCTTAGCCGCCGCTGCTTAAACGCCCTCGGGCTCGGCAAGCCGATTAAAGTGCTGCCGGCCGACGGAAGCGGCTAGTGAGAGGGATTTCGATAACACTCGCGTCACAAACACGCTGGATCTCTCTTCGAGAGAGCGGGTTTAACAGGCTACGACGCTAGTTTAGCTGGCGATGACTAGTTGCACGTAGGTACTTGACGGTGCTAACCAGAAGTGCGACCCCTAAAAGCTGCAAATATTTTCGAAACCAAATGAGCCGATAATTCGCGAAGATGCGCATGTTTTGGATTACGCGATAAATCGAATCGAATAACAAGCATCTTTCTGCTCTCGGTGCCTGTATGCCGGTAAGCAATAGAGCTGCACAGAGATTGACGAAGACAGTCTCACACTCCGTGCCCGAACCCTGCTGCCCCCTCCCCCCTGCCGGGTCGGGGACGATTACGCCTAGGCATACTCTAGGGCGGACCGATCGTAGCGGCTAGTGAGAAGGATTTCGACAACACTCGCGTCACAAACACGCCGGGACTAGTTGCACGTAGATACTTGATTGACGAGGCTAGCCAAAACGGTGAAAATTTTTTCGAAAACCTAACATACGTATAGCTAGATTACACCAGAGCAATCAGCCGTCAAAAGAGCCGAGAATTTTTGTTTATAATAGTCCACGTTTACTTTATCGGATAAACATTAAGAACAAGAAATTATTAATCACTGAATGGTTCTTAGCTGAGTCACTTGGCGCACATTGAAATAAAAGGTAAGGTGCAAGAGTTGCCTTAAGAGTTACAAAAGTCGACGAGGATGTCCGGTAAATTTACTTGGTAAGCTTAGCAACTTTTCATGCGTAATATCGTTTGCCGTCCCGGTAATGTTACTCAGTCTTCTTCAGCATAGGCTAGGGCTGTCCCTTAAGGCTCAGGTTTACGAAATACTACATTATAAATGACATAAAGATGACCTGCGTAGTTCAGGGTTGTGTTGATGTCTTGCCAGAGCCAAGTCCTTTTTTGGGTGAAGATATCACACCTAGGTATCATTTTTTACCGTCAATTGTAGCACTGAAAGGGAACAATGTGGAACTTGCTGTTTTCAGGGGAGTCAAGTGCGAAGATGAATGCATGTCGAACTCCTATAGGTAAGTGATGCTCTTTCACCCGAGGAGGCAATTTTTGTTTGGACCCTGAGCTCACAGAAGAAGGTGCTTCTGTGTAAGTGATTCTGCGACGTCACAGGCATGGGAAAGAGCTATGCACGCAATTCAGGACCCTTATTCGATTTGTCGTATGGCTCGTACATGACCTTCGGTTAAGTTTACGGCTGGCACATGCAAAGACAGTCCAAAAGAACGTTTCTCGGAACCTGATACACTTTAAAGGGAATATCTCTCAGCGCTTTAAATGATCATTTGCTCACTCTTCACACCACGACTCACATTAGTTAATCTCGTCAACATCCGGCTTTAATTGTCGGTGCCCTCAGCGCTAAACTAGTCACGTCAAAATAATTTTTTTAAATGTGCAAATTCTGCCTAGTCACTTGAGCGCTTACATTTTGAAATTTTAGTAGGCGGAATTTCGACAAATTTCCTGGCCTAATTTAGGTATTTGCACGCTAAGGTAAAATTAGTTCGAGACCACATTAGAAGCTTCCGAGACGACTACGGGACAGGGCTGGGCAAGGTCTCGGTCTCGTTTTAGTCACGGGTCTCGGGGGGGGGGGGAGTAAGTCTCGGTCTCGGGTTTTCCCAAGTCTCGGTCCCACTAGCGATTTTTTTTATAGTTTCTGGACCAATTAAATTCTCGGCATTTTTTGTTTCTAGACCAATTAAATTTCCGGCATAGTCTCGGGTCAGGGGGGGGGGGGGTAAGTCTCGGTCTCGGTCTCGGGAAAGAAAAAAGTCTCGGGTCTCGGAATTTGCGAGTCTCGGGTCTCGGTCTCAGACCGCGAAAAAAAAAAGCCCAGCCCTGCTACGGGATTGGACTGTAAAAATTATCAAGGACGCCTACGCTGGACAGTCAAGAGCCACTGACCCATCACATTGTCTAAAAAAGAACCTGCCGACGGTGATACGCCAGCATACAGACTTAAGATAAAGCTGGTCAGAGCCTCAGCTTCGAAAGTCTTGAAAACCGATTGCTTAGAAAGACTTAGAAGATTAAATGGGAAATCATGTTGTGCTCGAACTTTTAGCTCATCTACGTGGGGAAACACTTGATGAGATTTTGAAGAAACGACTGTTATCGGTACCGAGAATCTTGGTAATTTGTCGTCAGTACAAGCACTAAGCAGATGGCTTCTTTGTAGCGACACCAAGCACTTGCACGCAAGGAAAGTGCCGGCTGCGCCCAGCGCCGAGAAGACATGTAAGAGCCCCCCCCCCCCCCACCCCCTTTGGTCCCCCCTACGCCTTCCGATTGCCGACATTAATTCGGCGACGTCATGCAGAAAAAAGAGTCAGGACCGCTGCTAAGGGCTCGGGGCCCGAAATTTGGCGATTTGGCGTACAGTAAGCGACATTCTAGGTTTAAATCGATCGGTGGCATGTGGAGCGATAGACCGAAAGAAGGATTCTCAGAGTCGGACGCAATTTCAAGCTGACTCACACTGAGCTTTAAGTGAACATCTTCTCGCTGACTTAACGCTGACGTAGGCTAAGCTGGCTAATTCCGACAACTTTCAGTTTTAATCGTCCGTTCAGTGCCATTGCGGCGCCATTTTCACAGTCCCGTCAACAAACCTTTCGCCACGAAATCACCCACCCGTAAAAGTTCCACTTCTACGGCCGACGACACGTTGCCCTTCTAACGCTTCATTGCGGAATTGGCAACCAACTGAACTTTCCTCTTTCGCAATTTACGCAGTAGCACGCTTAGGTCGAATTAGAGCGCAACAATATTAAGAGCGAATTTGTACGTTGACTGCATTATGGAGCTTCCGAATCGACTACGCCTTTTGTCTGCAAAAACTGCCGCCTACGCTGGAAGCTCAAGAGCCAATCAAATTTTTAGGCTAAAAATGACTTGACATGAGGATGATACGCCCGCAAACAGATTTACATTAAAGCTGGTCAGAGCCTGCAGGTGTGAAAGCGTTGAAATCCGATTGCTTAGAAAGATTTCGAAAAATAAATGGGAAAACATGTTGTGCTCGAAATTTTAGCTCATCTACGTGGGGAACCACTTGATGAGATTTTGAAGAAAACGTCGCTTTCGTTACCGAGAATCTTGGTAAGTATACGTCAGTAAATACTCGAAACTGAAATCGAAATTCAAAAGTATAGTAAGTCCTTCTTTAGAAACCGACAGTGCGATAACTAGCTGCACATAAGTACTTGAACGGACTAACCAAAAGCGCGTCCTCGAAAGCTGCAAATATTTTCGAGACCGGACGTGCGTAAAATTGATCATGCAATTCGCGAAGATGCTTTGGATAAGTTGTATAAGCTAAAGCTTGGCAGCAAACCAAGCAATAACAATTGCGACAGCTTTTCTCTGCGTGATTTCGGAGGTTCTCGCACAAATATTGAAGATCGAGCATGTAAATGTTAGTGCCACAATTTGAGCAGGTCGATCAGACACCGACATCCGAGACTATTTTTTTCTTGTCTATGTTTACTTTAGCGGATAAATAATGGCAGCAAGTAACCATTCATCACCACTGAATGGTTCGCAGTTCAATCACTTGACAACACGTCGGAACAAGTGTAAAGTGCAAGAGTTACCATACGGATCATAAAAGTCGAGAGGATGTCTGCTCACACGGACAGATTAGCAACATGTCGGTGAAAATCTTTTGCCCTGCCGGTAACGTTGCTCAGTCTTCTTCTGCTTAGGCTAGCGCTGTCCCTAAAGACTTAGGCTTAGGAAATCCTACGTATCCTATAAAGGGCAATAGATGACTTGCATGATTCAGGGTTGTCCTGAATGCTTTCCAGAGCCTAGTCTCTTTGGGTAAAGATATCATCACCTCTTAACATTTGTCTTTGGAGTGTAGCATTGAATGGAAAGGAACATTTGAAACTCGATGTTATCAAAAAAGGCCTATATGCGAATACGAATGCAGTTAAAACTTCGTATGGATGATGGCACCTGCACCCAAGGAGGTAATCTTTGGACTATCTGCTCACCGAAGCTTCTTGAATTGAATTCGGCGACGTCACATGTGTAGCAAAGAGCCAGGCACGTGGTTAGGACCCTTATCCGACTGGCCGTGCCGTACATCTTTAGATCGACGTTAAAAGGACATTCCAAAAGAAGGATTCTCGGAAGCGGGTACACTGTTACGCGGACACGCTTTAAGTGACCATCTGCTCATTCTTCACTCTCTGACGCACGCTAGCTAATTTCGTCAACATCCGGCTTTAATCGTCGGTGCTCAGTAGAGTTAGACGGCCGTACCGTACTACGGGACGTACCGTATTCCGTACCGTATTATACGGTACGGAGTACGGTACGGGGGGTCATGCTCAGTACGGAGTACGGTACGGCATGAGTTTCTAGCTAAAAATGCACTAGTACTCGTAGTACGGCTTTAATACGGGCCGTACCGTATTCCGTACCGTAGTCTACGGTACGGAGGAGTACGGTACGGAGGGGGTCAGTACGGTACGGAGTACGGTACGAGGGGTGTCGCGTCTAACTCTAGTGCTCAGTATCACCGTCGGCGCTAATTCGCAGACCGGTCAATAAACTTTTCTTCACGAGAACAATCGTAAAAGTGCCAATTCTGCTGCATTCAACTGAGGGCTTACATTGTGACGTCTTAGCGTTTTTAGGCGGATTTTCAACTTAAGGCAGAATCAGTACGCGATCAAATTATGCGCATCCGAATCAACTGCGCCTTTGGACTTAAAAAAGAACTGATTAATGTCGCCCACGGCTGGACGGTCAAGAGCTAAGCAACTTTAAGTCTAAAAAATGACCTGATAAAGGATGAGACGCCCGCAAACAGATTTACGACAAAGCAGGTTAGAGCCTTCAGCTTTGACAGTGTTGAAATCCGATCACATAGAAAGACGTTGCGGGATTAAGTGGCAAATCGTGTTTTGCTCGAATTTATACCTCATCTGTGGGGGGGGGGGACACGGAATGACCTTTCGAGAAAACGGCTGTTTTGGTACTGGTTATCTTTCTAACTCATCGTCAGCAGATCCGCTAAGAAGAAAGTTTCTTAACAGCGACACGAAGCGCATGTTTGCAAGGACAACGTACGAAACGTGTGCACCAACGGAATGAAACTGAACGTGTTCGCTTCGAACCGCTCGAATAGCTTGACGGTATGCTTGATAAAGACGCGAATAAACATCGGACGGAGTCAGGCTACCTTTGTTCGAATTGGATAGTATTCAACAAAATCACTGGCGTAGCGTGGTGGAGAAGACCCGTAGACAGGATAAAGAGAGTCACACTTAAAGGCACTCCATAACATTGTTTTTGCCCGAAAGGAATCCGCGTATTTCATTCAGTCCGTATAGCAAATTTAGATTCGATGCTTTGAACGCACCATCGAATACGCGTCTTTTCCATTATTAGAATGTTCGTCAAAGCATCTGCAGCTAAATAACCAATGGAGAAGTAATGTTGAAGCAGATCAAGCATTTTGCAAGACGTGGTACACAAATAACGGTCCTGGAGCTTTGAAGAACGGTAGGACAGCAACTAACCATGACCCGCCGGGCCGGGCCGCATCGAACAAAATGCCTGGCGGGCCCGGGCGGTGTCTACCGCAGGCCGTTTACAAGGCCCGGGAACCATCATGTTTTCCAAAAAATGGAACATCGCTCACTTTTCGTTTTTATCGACAATTTAGTAAAGCCCATCTCAGAATTTATTGCGTAACCGCTTCAGGTTACCGAGATGAACTATACCACTTACATATTGAATGATGCGCCATGATAGGCAACATCATCCCGCCGGGACCCTGGCCGGGCTTGGGGTTGGAGGCCTGTTGGCCATGGTTGACAGCAACAAATTCGCATCGAGGGAAAACAGCGAAAGTAAGAGCTGTACGTTTCCGCCCAAAGAAGCCAAGAGATCGAGAACCTTCGCTGGGGAATGAAAGAAATCAAGAGGTGGAAAAGTGGGCCGACTTCGGTGTGTCTTCGTCTGGATGCATCGAAGCCTCTCAATGGCCAACTCTCTCCCGCTGAGGGTTTCCCTTAGGCTTTCGACTAATTCAAATTCAAGCGGTTTACGCGGAAAAGCTCATCCCAACGCCGCTTAGAAAGGACGA